>VZTJ01004970.1:916048-956662 GCA_013397795.1 Orthonyx spaldingii
AAAAAAAAAAAAAGGAGGCAGACATAATGACAAACTGTAATGGAGCTAAACAGCTGGCAGACTCCTCGGTGAATTTGCCACCTGATGACTTGTACTAAGATGCAGGCAATGCCCCCAGCTCACCAATCTGATGGCAACCCCCGGTGCAAACACCAAAGATCCCATCCCATTCATTAATTAGCTTGATGGAGACTAGCTTTCTTTCTAAAAGGACAGAAACCATCCATTTCCTATGTGTGCATTTGAGGAGAAAAAAAAATCAGATAGCAGATTGGGACTGCACTGGCAACATCAGGCTCATATAAAAGACACCAAGATTCTAATTCTCTTTAGCTTAAGAGGAATGGTTTTGAAATACAGGAATTGGTAGATTCCTTCCCACTGAGTTCCAGGTGAGGTAAGCAAAAAGAATTTTCTATATTGTATCTTAAGGAAAGCAGGAGAACAGCTAGGACAGCAAATATTATCACCACCTGATCACCCACTGACAACTGAAATTCCATTTCCCTTTACTATTTATAATCCATACTGGCAAGTACAAAGTCAGAACCATCCTCTCCCTGGCCCCTGGCAGCATTCCCATGACAGAATGTGCCATCAACACCACACACAGAATGCACATAGCAGTCCTGACCCTGCAAACCTGCCCACACATGTGCTGTGCAGAAGCACCTACCTTGTCCCCAGGACTTCTCCAAGCAAAGGACATGCTTAAATGTTTAGAGGCTCAGATGTGGCTGGTGTCTGTACCTCCCATGCTGCCTCCATCCCTACCCAGCAGAGCTCGCAGGCCCCTGTGCAAGTGTTTACTCTGTGTAAAATCATTGCAGCACAAGATCCTCAACGGCCATAAAAGTAGTGCTACAGGTCATCTTGCAGTTCCCTCACTCATCCACCTGGCATGGCTCTCTACAGCTTAGAATTTAATGTTTGGCATGAACTACAAGTAAATACTTCTCTCTGCAGGACTTTTAATGCTGGCTCAGTGCAAAGGTCTGTGTTATCACCTACTTGTATTCCTGTTGTCCCATGTTTTACTTACTTCATCCAAGCATTTCTACATATAATGCTGGCATAGGGTGCTAGCCTTGGGGAGAGGGAAAAGCCCCACTCTTTTTCAAAATTGTCTGATTTATTAGAAATTCTTGCATTATTTCAAGCCTGTTTTGATGAAGAGGGATGGCTTCTCCTTTCGTATTCATATTTGCCATAGTAACAATCAACTTCTCACAGACCAGCAGAGCAAGGAGCTTTGTTGAGTATCAGAAGACAACTTTTTACCATTCATTCACTCTTCATGTTCATGGTCTCCACAGAAATAATGTTAAAATATTCTCAGAAAACACATTTTTGCATTCTAAAATTTTTTTCAAGACTAAGCCTTCATTTCTCAATTTTGGAATCCACAACTGAGAGAAGAGCTTATCTCCAGGCAGCTTGTGGAGCAGAACTGGAGTGTGCCTTGACAAGTCAGACATTCCCACACTTAAAACAATTTTGGTTTTCATTGCTGAATTGGTTTCTTTTTCCCCTGCCCTGCACTCTTTGTAAATCCTCCCCTTTTGTGTTACATTTCTTCTCATCTGCTTGCCAGTTGCATAAATATTATTTGCTTTCTTATGTTTTACCTGCATCACTATCTAGTTTTCTTAAAAGTGCCTTTCCCCCCACATTCTGTTTCACAATTTTTCTGTTGCTCATTACCAGGCCTCGTTGCTTCTCACACCTTCTTCCTGACCCTTCCTCCAGCTCACCTATCTTCTGTTTCCCATTCCTCACTTTCCTTCTCTGTTTTTTCCCTTGTCCCCTGTTTGTTCCTTTACTACCCAGGTCACCTTCTCCTCCCCAAACTGGAGGCACCCAGCAGGGCTGTTCCACTTCCCCCTCTCCCAGACATCTTCCCATGAGCAAGAAACACATAGAGCAGCTGAGGGGCCCTAGACGTGTATCAAAAGCTTGATGCACATAAATTGAAGCAAGTTGCTGACTGATTTATTTTCTCTGTATCTATTAAACACAGCCCAAACTGCCCTGGACATATTTAGGCTGGAAATTAGAAGAAGGTTTATAACCATGAGAAGAAAGACAGCCTCTCAGTAGGAGCAGTGAGGGCAAGAAACCTAAATGCTTTCAAGATGGAACTAGATAAGTGCTTGAAAGATATCATATGATGTGGTTGCCTTCAACAGCAGGGGACAGGACTTGATGACTTCGGAAGTTCCTTTCAATCTTAATTCTTATCTTCCTGTGTGGGCCAAACGTCACCCGCAGCAGTCTGAGGATGAGCCCTACAGAGATGAGGCACACTAAAGGCCATAGGCCAGAAAACTGGGGTGCAAAGAGAACTGTTAAGACTAGAGTACCATCATGAAGGACCCTGAAGTACATTTCAAAAGGATGACAAGGTGTCCAGTCTGCTCAGATGAGAATGTGACACCCTGTAGTACCCTCTCTGCATTTCATCCACACAGAAGAGGATAGCAGTTAGGATCTTCTTTCCCTTTTCTGAAAAGCTTCCTGCTTTTGGCTGGGAAAACTCCGGCTCTGAAGCAGTCAAGGGACATTTCCTCACTGTACAAGATTTCAGAAGAACTGACACACTGAGTGACAAGGTAAAATTAAGTTTAAAGCAAAATCCAACCGCATTCACTGGGTTCAGTTGCATGCTTACTTTTACAGAATGAGGGCTCACAGAAACAGCCTGGGCACGAGCTCACAACTGACTGCGACCAAGCCAGAAGAGCTCCAGGAGGTACCTTCTGTCAGCTGAGCTGGCCCTGCCAGCAGTCCCCACCGCAAGCTCAAACTGTTAGCTTAAGTCTTTATCAGAATATTGATTTTGGCATCTTTAGCAAAAGAAATACCAGTGGATATATTTTGCCTTGCAACAGAGGCAGCTGCCAGTGTGCACAGGGATGCTCAGCTGAAGGGACGTCACTTGTTAACCTGTTTCAGTTCACCTGCCCAAAACTGCTGCGAGTGTTAGCAGCTGGGGATGACATGGTCAACAGTGATGCTGGGAGGGCAAGCTGACATTCGTGAATCATTCAAAACCCCTAAAACACAACCTGCATAACTCCCGTCAGACCAGCTCTGCCTGTTGTTTATTATTTGCCTCTTTGCCTGCAGCTCCTTTTGAAGCCTTAAAAGCTTTTGGTTTGGATAGTAAAAGGACATTTGTGTCTTGCCTGTGGAAATGATAGGCCCTGTATTGTTTGGTCCACAACAATAATAAAAATATGTGTTTCAGTTTGATTTACTGCTTGCTCTCAGTTTACTTTGTCTTAAGTTGGCAGCATTTCCTGTGTTGGATGGTGCTGATGGCCTTACTATTCCTTTTTCTGTATTAGAACAACCAGTTTTATGTTTGTTATTCCAAATCCAGGACTGTATTCAAAATGACTAGGAGGTGTAACATTTTAAATCTGATTATTTACGGCAATGCCTCTACTTGTGGAGGCATTTTCAGTAGAAATTGTCTGCAAGCGGACACATGGACTCAATTGAAGACATGTTTTTAAAGTTACTTGTGAGAGGAATTAATCCTTCTGGACACTTCAGAGCTTTTAAGGGTTTGCTTTCTTTACAGTCAAATTATATTTAGTCCAAAAAACCAAAAAACCCACAACACCGAGCAGGTTTCAGAATGCAGGCCACTGCCGTGTGAGCTGCCTGCACGACAGCCAGGCCCAGGTATCCTCTCTGGGGTGAGAGGGTGAGCAGACAGACCTGTCACCCCCACCGCCCCCAAAGACACAGCACTAGGCTTGGGAGGTGACTTTACGTCCCCTTTTCCAAGCTAAACATTTTGCCCTGAGCAGTTTAGTTTCCTTCCTGCAGCACAGGAATGAAGGCACCAGGCCTCACTCAAGTGCCTTTGGATCTGCAGCCTGGCAGTGACCTTTCCAAAGGAGATAAAGCACCTTAAATTCCACCTGAAAGCTCCCAAGTCTGCTGCTATATTACCATTGCCTTCATAAATACAAAAGCCTAAATAAAATCTAGTAAAATGCAGCCAACGAGATCCTCAGAAGAAAAAAAGAATCTCAGTGGAACAGCTGGCTGGATATAAAGTCCAATAAAAACGAGGCGTATGCAAAATTTCCAGGCCAGCACAGGAAGATTTTTCCTACCAAGACAATATGCAGGATTACACCTTTCTGAAACTGATGTAAAGTTCATTGAAGAAAGATTATTTGTTGTTTGTCTTTATGGACTTTGAACTGTTAAAGCTGTCTCTTCAAGGTTGAAGAGACTGACTCCTGCTGGATTCAGTGGGAATCAGCAGACCTGGAGCTAGGTCTCCTGTAGTGGAAACACAATTTTGAACGAGTTTTTCATTAAAATAATCTTCATGCTGGCTGACAAAGTCCTGAAGTCATGGGACACAAAGCCAGGAAAAGGTATAAACCCTTGGACATATAGACAGAGTGGCCAAAATTCAAATGGATACCAGAGTTGTCAAAACTCTCCCAGGAGCCTCAGGACAGGGCCAAACCAGATCTCCAGTCTTTTCACTCACAGAGTGAGTGGATAGCACAAGTCCTCACAACAAAATTTCCCAAACACTCAGAATACTCCTCCCCCAGCAAAAATGAGCACCAGACCTACAGAGAACTCGCTTCCCTTCAAGTATGGTGAATAGCTGTCTCTTTCTTTTCTGAAGCAGCACACTTTTCTGTAGAGCAAGAGAAAAAGGAAGAGAAGCATGATGGCAGGTATATCTGCTTCAATTTCCATCCCCAGATGGAAATCTCTGATTTCCTATTGGTAATGCAATAAACTCAAGAGAAAATGGATAAAAGTATTCAAGCCATGCCCTAACATTTTTTTCATCCACTTAAAAATACAAGAACACAGTGCTGGCTTAACCATGCTGGGAATTAAACCTGCCATATCCAGACTGACTTTGAGCAATAGGTCCTGCTGCTTTCGGGGGTTCTTTCAGAATAGAGTTGATCAACAGGCCATAGCAACTCCTTTGAGTTATTTCATATATCACACACATTAAATCACTCGAAGCCAACATATCACTGACACAATTGACCATGATAGCTCCTTTGGAGCACTTACAGTTTATCACACCAATGGGGTTGTCACACACGCTTGCAAAGCCGGTGAGATAAACACCTGTGTTTTAAAAAATCCTTTGCTGCACAACCTCATGGCCATTTTGGAAATGCTGTAACTTTCTTTACTCTCATTAATTACCATCCTGTTAAGCGTCTGCTCAATGGCCCTCTAGCTGCACCATTCTGGCTGAAAAGGGTGGGATTACCTCTATTTTAAATGAGAATCCTTTAGAAGGCTAAGGAAGTGTTTTGCATTGTCAGGATTTATTATTTATTCTGTGGTCATCTCTTGGGGTCATGAATGAGAGACCTCCTTCACTTGCAGTTGAAGTCCTAGCCTGAAGCATTAATATGCTGCTTTTTCACATTCCATTCTTACTGCTTAATTTGATTTCAAACGTTGTATGTTACTACAGTTCCACTGAAGAGAATGGAAAGAGTCACATTTACATCATGTAAGAAGCTGGCTCCCTGCAAAAAAAAACCAGGCATAATTAATTTCTCAGAAAAAAACTTATCAACACACTTAATGCCTTGAAGATAATGCACCCAGTGACAAAACCACAACTGAGTTATTGGGAACATCACGATATGCTGTATGAAATCCAAACAACAGCATTTCAAAAAAGAACACAGGCAATATTTTTGGTCTGTACCATTTGATATGAGATTTATGTCTAGATTTCCTTCAGAAAGCAGCTTAATTGGCACTGCTCATAAACACTTGCAAATTCTACCCTGGACATCACCAGCCCATTTCAATCACCTCAAATGCAGATTTCAATGTCTAACTTTGGGTGCCCACTGTGTGGAAGCTGGACATTATATCAAACATCATGGTTTTAAGCTTGAAACAATTGACAAATGTAAATATGTCACAAATACCACAGAATAGACTGTGGTATCTATATGTCATGCCTTCCATTTCTATCAAGGAAAAAAGACCCTGGTACACTCAATACTAAATTGATACGCATTTGTATTAACATAGCAGGAAGCTGAAAATCCAGACCAAGTCGTTGTCTGTCTTAAGTAAAAGCATTGCATCAGCAATTCTATTTACTCAATCCAAGGTTGCTTTCATTTCTTACTTGTTTTGCTATATATTTCTATTGAGGGAACACTTTCTCAGCAGCTTTTAGTCACTTCTTAAATGCATTTTATGAGGAGACAAAGTCAAATCACTATTACTTAATTAACACAATTGTGAAGACTTCACTCCAGCTACACAATAGCTCTCCTAATCTTGCAGGAGGATGCATGACTTCATTATTGAGTATATTGTTTCCTATAAACATATAAAACCCCAACAATAACAATCCCATCAGCTGAAATGAAGTTATCTGAGAACAGAATTAAACTCTAAATGACCCCTTGCTCCACTCCATAGACCTCTATTAATAATTCTAATCTAATCAGTGTGGATAAATGTACTGTTGCAGCCTATGCCAGGCACTCTGCCAGGAGGTCCTTCTGCAGTCCATCTGATTCATTCCAGCCCAGAGCTTCTCTGGAGAAGATGTATCTTGCATGGAGAGGCCACTGGCTGACTTGTTTCGTTATCTTTTAGTGGCAAAGTCGTGTCCTTGTAACCGATAGACACTTTTCTTTGTAAATAACCCTAGAGTGACTGATAGAGCTTTTGCCAGACAAAGCCTGTAAATAGCTAGGCATTATTCATGCCAGGCCTGAGAACACTGTGTCACGGCTGACAAATTTATGGTAGATATGAGCTCACCTCTTCCACAAATATATACTTTCCCAGCAAATTCATCACATGTTTTAATGGCCCCGTACTGAATTTGTCAGCTGTCTGTCCCTGCACATTGTTTCCTTTGGATTTCTGTCAAGGATTGTTTGTTAAAATCACCTCCCTCTTCCATCCTTCAACTACTAGCCCCAGGAAAGATCAATGATGACACATCTATTGATAATATTTTATATTCAACTATTTGGGACATAAATCATTTTAACAATGCTGATATGTTTATTGAGTGTCTGCTGGCATTGCAATTATACAGAAAGTGATGTCACTCTAAATCTTGGCTTGTTGGATTGCTTTCTATTCCTTCCTTCCCACTTCCACCCCGCTTCATAATTAAAATATGTCACTTTTTATTTCAGCATTCCCACTTTAGAAGCAGTGAGAACTTTGACATTTTAGCGAAGGCGTGAACTACCAGGGCCTCTGCCTCCCATGAAAGCCAAACATGCAAATGCATTTCCCAGCAGTATGTGAAGGCACTGTTCAAATCTACACAGATCCCTGGTGGAAAGCAGGATGGAAGGAGGGAATGGCAAGAGGACATCCCTTCTGCTTTCTACCCCCGACTCAGGACCCTTCTTCAAGCCCTACACGGCTGGCACTGCCACCAAAGGCAAAGGGACACCTCACGAGGGAAAGAAGAGAAGATACTGGAACCCTGTGGTCATCAGTCCTGCAAGAAGGCTCAGACAGGTTGCAAACCTGCCCCCTGACCCTGTTCTGCCTGCATACTCAACAAGATCTCCATTTCATGCAAATCACTCCACCTTCAGACCTCTGTTCCAGAAGATTCCCAGAAAAAATCTGGAAAGCCAAAAAAATTGCTGCTTCTCCTGGGTTTGCAGTTTTCCTCCCTGCACAGCTGCAGCTCCAGGGACTCACAGCTGTTGTCCCCATTGCACAGGGGGAGCTGATTCAGCCATTCAGTTCTCGATATTATTTTGCCTTTTAATTCGTGACTACATTATGCAGTTACAACATTTCTAAAAAAAGGTCTATAGCTTTGCAATTCATTTTAGACTGTTCTTCTCCTTAGTGAGGTTGTGCTATATGGACCCAAAGAGAAGAAAGAACAAGCAAGAGTGTGTTGGCCAGCAGGAAAAGTCACATTTGCTTCTTGAATGCAAAATGTCATTATTCATTAAAGAAGACTCAAAAGTACATTTTTCTCCCAAAAGCAGAGAGCAGGCAGGATTTACTCTATTTCATCATCTATTTCATCAGCTTGCTAGATTTAGTGGATGCCTTTATTCTTTCTTTTTTCTTTTTTTTCCTTTTTTTTTTTTTTTTTCATTTTTTGGGGTTTTTTTTTTTTTTTTTTTTTTTTTTTGCTCTAAACATATAGGGGAAATCAGTATGTGTGAAAGACTTTTATAAATGTACAAAAGTGAAAAGAGCCTAAAGCATTTTTCCTTGTGATGCGTATTTTCCTTTATGTACCAATACACACAGAGCTGATTTTGTCATTACCAATGACGGGACACACCTCTCAAAATATGTTTCAAATATGCAGCCAACTACTTCTGAGGTGTCCCACTAATTTCAAACTTTTATGATCTGCCTTCACAAGCCTATAAAACTGGACAAGAACCGTGATGAGAATTTCAGGCCCTATAGAAATATATTGAGAACATAGGTTTTTTCTTTGGTACACTGGCACACCAACATGTAGATTTAACCTTTCTCATGGCTTTCCAGAAATTGATGCTTCTAAGGCCAGATTTAAATTTCTTTTATCCCAGTATAACCTCACTGTGTCAAAAGATATTACTTTAGATCTACACAGGCTGAAGCAAGCACACAGCCTGGTCCTCGATTTCAGGTAGTGGGTCCAGCAAAGAAGAGTAAATCTGCCAAAAAGAAAAAAATTTAGAGCTGTAGTGAAATCTGGATTGTGATCTGGCTTCTGGGTTTGAAAAGGATGCAGATATATTTACTATTTGGATTTTAGAACATCTCTGAAAGTCTTAGGAGAACAAGTAACACAGACAAGCAAAAATTTCTGGTGGATAATTGCAGTTTTGCTTTTGCAACTTGCCTTGTGTACTCTGTAAATGTTTGCATGAATCTTGGCTGAGCCTCAATTTCTTTAACAAAACCACCATACCAGACTACTTTTATAGGTTCTTCAGCTTTTTGCAAACATTTTATGGTTTCCTAACTCTGAAAGGTATTTTCTTGTTTCTGGTGCTTCCGTTTTCCTAAACACTGAAGGCTGAGATGCCTGAATAGACTCTTCATCTTTATCTTAATAGAACTTCTGGTAAAAAAGGTGGAAGTTGATCCTTTTCCATTGGGAATGCAGAAATGAACTACTTACAGGGGGCTTAGCCTAAATTTTACTGAAGTCAGAAAGAAAATCTCCAACTTTTCTGGCCTCCAAATAACTGCACGTTCCATTATAATGACTGCAGGCATAAATCAGATCTGGATTATGCTGTCAGATAACCCACCAGATATCTACTTAGCCCTGTTTGGTTTCAACAACATAATTTATGTACACATAATATATGTGTACATAGAGAGATGACAAATCTTGATACATAAAATTATAATAATTGTGGTTTCCACTCTGAATTGTGTATCCACTGCCATGTGCAAGCAAAGGCCAAACATTCCTATCTAAGGAAGGCAACTAGACCTGATTGAGTTGCTAGACAACGTGAAGATATGATGGGAACCAAGGCAGATCAGAGTTCAAAGTGTCTCAGAAAAGGTCACAAGTCCGCCCGGCTTTGGGCAGTTACCCACAGCACCCACTTCTGTAGCCTAAATCATCTTAGGCCACCTTTGCAATCAATGAAGTATCATGGCTTTTTCCATTTTGGTGATTTATGTTAGTTAGGACCTCCTTATTCTTCCAATTATAGAGGTACCTGGGATCAAAGTACACCTTTTAAATGTAAAAATTGAGATGTACATGCAGGTTATTGTAAAATGTAATTTACTGGGATAGTGATTCCTAAATAAGTGCAAGGATTTGGGACACCTATTGCTTCATAAGTCTTCTACAGGAATGTAGTCCTAAATATCTTCAAATCCATTTGCATCCAGGGTCTTGTTCTGCTCAGGAAGAGGGTGGTACTTTTCCAAAGGGTCTTAAAAAGAAAGGGAAAAAAAAAAAAAAAGGAAAAAAAAAGAGAAAAGGAAAAAAAATAATCATATGAACACCAAAATTTGGTTCAAACTCATATTTAGATACTGCTTTGACTCCAGTTGGACTTACAGAGATCCCTATCAGGAGTTCATATGCTCATGCCCATTTTAAACCTGGTTGAACTCTGGAACAGGCGCTTATCTAAGAAAATACATTGAAAGGCATGAAGGAAAATGTTAACAATGATGATACATCCTTGCAAGTATATTTGATACATTATTTGGCTGTCTTTATTATCAGGGGAAAAGAAATGTCCTGCTCACAACAGACTCCACAATATTTCAAGCATGAAAGGGGTTATTGAGTTTGTTATTTTTGTTGTATTTTGGGGCAGTATCCTATCTGTAGTCATAGCAAACTCAATTCTCCAACAGACTGTGAGAAACTTAATTTCTCCTCTATCAATTGTTTATATCAATTTTAGCTTATTCTGCTCAACTTTTCTGTACCATTTGGGGTTTAGATGTGGCTAATACTTTTGTACTTTAAAGCACAGGATGGACTGGGAGGAGGGGATTCATCTCGCATTCAGTTAGCAATAACCAAGCATGTGGACTTGTGTGAAACTTTTGCCAATTCCATTATTTTATATACAAAATGTCATTATGTTCCAAAGTATTATCATTTCCTTTTTTCCCAGACAGTGACTGTCTGTAACACGCTGTTCTGGAAGGGCTCCCTCCCAGATTCGGGGTATTCCTTTACTGTTTTTCACCACAAAAACAAAGGGAAACAAAAAAAAAATGTGGTGTATTGGAAATCCAGGCATATAAAATCCAAGGACATAGGTCATCTATTAGTTTTAGCCTAATTACTGGTCTTCACTTGCACTTCACTTATCCTTCACATTTTCTCAGCAACAAGGCTTTAGAGGAGTTGGCCATCTTTACACACTGAGTTATATTATGAACCTCAAACAAATGCTTATGAATGGGCTTTTCCAACAGGATGAAAGCTGTGTTTGATTTAACTTGATGTGTATTTATGTGACAGAAACGAACCGAGTTGGACTTTGTGTCATAAAAGTAATATTTGCACTGTTACACCTGGGGAGGAAACTGAGTGCTGACAGGATGCCAGTGACAAGAAAGTTTACATAATAAAATCAAGGTTTAAGGGATTTGTACATGTCAGTAGGACAGTGATGACAACTTTCATTTACAAGTATGACACACAGCTTCGGCTGGAAGTAAAATATTAAGGATAAGACCAAATAAGAGCCCACGTAGATGGATAGCAATGTGTTTTATTCTGTGCACTGTTTCCTCCTCCAGCAAAGTTCCTGAAGGGCACTTTGCTGTGAACCCAACTTCTACACGACCTTCTGAATGTAGACACCAGTGTGCCCTTCTTGTCATCCAGCATGGGCAGATGTGAGCTAGATTGCACAGAAACAGCAGCCTCAGGACGGTGTTTGCCATAGCACTGGCACTGCAAAACACTCCTTAGTGCAGTCACTGGTGTCCAGACAGATCTCCTTCCCCCATGTTTTCTCTCCCTCCCTTGATGGCCAAAATTTGAAGCCCCAGGGAGCCAAAGGCAGGCGACAGAACCACATGAAGGCACAATTAATCTCTACCTTGGCATCATTATCAAGGAAGTGTTGTTTTCAAAAAATGCATGAACAGGAACAGCCCACACTGACTCCAGTGCCTGAACACAGAGCAGGAGCAATGCTGAAGGCTCCTGGTTTTGAAACTCTTGGCCAGAACTGATGCCACTTCCTTCATTAGCTGCTATCAGACCCCTAAGGCCAGTTCAGGCATCAGCACACAGAATGATAGGAATATACTGTTTTTCTTCTCTCAGAGCTGCCAAAGAGAGTGCCAGAAACAAAACTAGAGGGGAAGAGGAAGGAGAGATACAGACAGAAGGAAGTAAAGACTGTTCACTTTTCTTACTGAATGAGAGTGTCAGGCAGTAAAAGAGGGTTATAGGAAAGTACTGTGACTCATTTGACTGGCCAAGATCCTCTGAATAACCACCTTGGGGAAGTGAAAATTAGCACTGCAGGAGCTCAGGAAAAACTCAGCTGACAACCCAGCCTACTTTTTAAATGGTAAAGTAAAAGTGTGTGATGCTTTCAAACCTTTGTAGCCAAAAAGGATGAGGAGGGGAGAGAGACTCCAGGAACTGAGAGCAATGGCGAGGAAGAAAAGTGCTGAGATTACACTGAGAACTTTCCTTCTTTAATGGATCCCTTCCTCCTTCGCCCCAGCAAGGCAGCTGGCACGTGGTATTGGGAGTGCAGATGGATCAGCCATGTCAGACATGCAGCTGTGCATATTTAACACACAGGGATCTTATTATCTCTTTGCTGGCTAGCCAGCAGTGGGCTGATTTTGGAGGTGATTGCTCACAGTTGTAGAGAGAGAAAAATAGAGAGTAGTCCACAGTCATTAATCTCTTACACAACAGGCTGCACAGCGTTAGAGCCAGAACTGCTACTCTCCTGCATCTGTCCCTTCCACTAGCCCTAAATCACTGCTTCTCAACTGTTCTCCATTACTGAGAAGAAAATTGTCTGGGTTGGAATTAGATACCACAACAGCACAAGCAGCTCTGCTACATGAAACGGCTGCTACAAATTTTTACCAGTTTCAGGCCTCTAACAGGCCTTTGGTCTTGCCATTGGCCAGCTAGTGTGGAAAAGGAGAAAAATTGAGTTTAGATGCTGGTCATTGCAATTTTAAGGTTGGGAATTAATTTCTGGCTAACCATAAGGCCTTTTTTTCTGGAGCTCTTTTCCAATGCATCTTGACTGGTGGCAAAGGCACACGGCACGTACAATCTTTTGCCCCTCACTAAGCAAAGTCATAATGTCTAGGTCTTAATTTAACAATACCCCTAAAGTACACACCTGAACTGATGCATGGGAAACTGTCCTGCTTGTAGCTCATTTAAAGTTCAGCCCATTTATAAGAGTTTTGCTGAGCCACAGCATAAGTGCTTAGGTGAACTTGAGCCCATGATCACAGTCCAGATTTTCCTTTCCTCTGATGTTGGTGGCAAAATGGAACACACCTCAAAATAAGCGACTAGTAGCAATGTTCTCAAGGAGGGAAGATTCAACAAAGAGGCTGGGGTCTTTCTCTGTGTGTAATCCACAGGGTAAGTAGTAATGTGAGAGATCTGTGGCGTTTCCTAAAGGAATAACAGCCAGTGGAAATAAAGTCATGAACAGTAAGTTCTGCCTCCCAATATCAACTAGCACAATCAACTCATTAGACCTAAGTTCATCCAATTTCCAGCCAAACAAGCTTTTACACCTTGGGAAATGGTCTTTAGAAGATATTTAACTTCACTGTGTCAAGTGAAAGAGGTTTTCTATTCCTAATGCGCAACTGGATATAGGAAAAACATCTGTACTGGGAAACAGCAGTAGGGATGGAGAGACAAACAGGTATTGGAAAATGATCACAGTCCTGAAAATATTCAGGATATTTTCCAGAATCACCGAAAACTAGAAACCAGCCATAACTAGAGGGGAAAAAAAATACAAAACTTGGGGGGAATGAAGAGCTGAGGGGGAGAATTCAAGAACTTTGCACCTATAAGTGGGATTCTTTCAGTGAAAACACACCACTTCAAAGAAAAACAGCAATTTGAGAATTTAAAATATGTATGATAGTAGATAAAGCTTGGGACCACTTGCAGATATTTGCACCTTCTTAGTGTTTTTAATTGCAACCTTTTTCCATTACACAGCAATGTAAAAGCAACAGCCTATTCTTCCAGCAAACACGAACTCTAAAATAAAAATTGTTTCACAACCAGAGAAGTTGTTGTTACACAGCCAGAAGAAGCAAGAGACTTCATGCCTGTGAAGAGAGCCTTAAGCCATGTTCATCCACGGAACAACAGAACTTTTGTGATTTTCCTCAACTGCCTGCAAAACACCCAGCTGCCTTATCAAGACTGAAACTCCTCATCACCAGAAAGGCAGCAGCAAGAGTGACAATAGCTGACAAGGAAGGTGCAACAAGACAAAGCTTTACTGAACACAGAACTAACTCAAAAACAGAAAAAAAGTAAAACCACAAGGACTGTGTATGGATACTGAACTATGAAGAAAGGAGATGAGGATTTGGAGGGTTTGAAGCAGCCCCTCACAATGCCTGTCTTTTCCTGGCTGTGATTAAATACCTCAGACTACAATGAAAGAGATTATGTTTCACTAGAAAGGAACAAAGTCTCTTATCAGCCTACACTGCACAATGAAGAGGAGGTCATCTTCAAGTGGAACATTAGTCAAATAATATCATCTGGACATTTATGTCAAGCTCACTCTTTTGATGAACGCCACAGCCAACAATTACTAACGGGTAAGAGAGGTTTATTTGATGAGGACCTGACGTTCATTATAGCAGATGCTGGCATGATTAATTGATCAGAAGGATAACAAATGAAAGAGTTACACTAAAAATAATGCTGATAACAAAGAGATGTAAATGTGCTACTGGTCAGCAACATTTCGTAATTAGGTCACTTCGGGATCCTTTTGGGTCACTGATGGTGGAACAGCAGCCAAAACCACCAAATCTCCCTGCTGTGACAGATGCCCAAGTTACTGTTGGGCATAAACACTACAGGTGCTGGGGAAGAAACAAACCTTACAGCCTATAAATATTTTAGACATGGCAGATGAATAATAAATTGGTGAGAACAACATAGTGACACGAACTCATGTGAAACTATACCACACACTGTGGACAATATGGCCAACTGCATTAAAGCAGGACATTCTAAAAAACATCCTTAAGAGCTGGTCATCAGTCTTCTTGATCCTGTTTCACATATACCTAATGTCTGGCCTAGATATAGATGATGAAACCAGCAAAATCTGAATGTTGCCTCTTGCCATGAAGAAACTAGAATCAATTGTTCATCAGCTGCTAAACCTTCCAGGAGTAAATATGGCAGCCCCATACACCAGAGCTGATACAGGTGAGGGAGTATCAGTGATGGAAAATGCACACCAGCAAGAATAACATTCAAATACGAAGCAGAAACTAAAAAGTTTCCATCATCCACATCTTTTAAACTTCTTAAAAAGAAATAAGCTCACAAGCTTTAAATTTTACTACAAAATTCACAAAATTTTAAATAGCCCAAGAAATTTCATCCTCAGACTTGGAGCATGCAGCAAAAAAGGGAACTTGAACCTGAACCAACCCAGTCTGGTTTTATGTTATGAAATGAAATTACTACTAATGAAGTCCTGGCAAAAACAAATCATTCCTGATTTTCCTGTTAAAGAAAGGAATTTCAGAGCCCCAGGACCTTGGTAAAATAGATCTGAAATCCATATCCCTCTTATCAGCTCAGTTTCTCCCAAGGCCAAACCTGAATGTCCATATTCTTAAAACAGCCACCAGCAATGCAATTAGAAATAAAGAAGTAAAGAACATGCTGAAATGACAGTGAGACTTAATTACAAACTGTGAGACAAAAAATAACCATCTTCTCCAAATGGAAAAAATTCCATTCTGTCAAATTGATTGACCAATAAATTTTTGACTGTGCCAATAAATCATACAGAAACTAGTCAGAGCTTTTCTGCTGTCTCTGCCTGGGTTTGGATTGAGCTTGTCCTGACCAAAACCATATTCACAAAAGTGAACTACAGGTAGAAGTCAAAGGCGTCAAGAGGAGGAATATAATTATAGGGACTCTGCAGAAATCACTGGTTAGGCCAAATGCCTTTTCCCCCGGCTCTCAGATTATATAACTCACTGATTTACATTGGAATATTATTTAATTAGATCAGCACCAAATGACTCACAGTATTTTGTCATTTTAATGAGTCTTTATATTTCTCCAGTTTGATGGGTTAATCATTGCCTATCACAGTTTATGGCCTCTATCTTCTTTATTGTGTTTTGCCTCCCATCAGCTATCCAAGGTGATGTGAACTTTGTGCTATTGACTTTTCTCACTCCTCTGGGGCAGTTGTCATGGAGAATTAAGCTATTGACAAATCAACAGCCAACATGCTGAACTCCTTCCTGCACGTCATCATTAGGAATGTGGGAACCAGCCAACTTTCGGATTGTGCAGAACCAAGATGTTCCACCACGTAAAAGAAATCCTGAAAGCCTATGTATGGGAGTCTCCTCTCATTTAAAGTTCTGCAAATTTGGAGTAAAAGAAGGATTTAAATCTGTAGCTTAATAAAGACTTCTTAGAAAAAGTTCAGGCAGCAAAATTAAATTAATGAATTGCAGATTTCCTCCAATAATTTTAATCTTCTCGATAGACATAGTTTCGTTTCCAGAAACTGCTGTCTTCACTAGGTGTAACTGAGCAAATGAACTAGGCAGAAATAATTAATGCAGTGCTAACTGCAAGAAGTGATGAATAACAATTATTTTTCAAACACACTTAATAAATGTTAATTTGCTCCTTTTTTTCCTTATTATTCCAAAGCATGGAAAATATTCTTATCATTTAGATAAATAGTCCATCAAAAACATCTAACTTGTGAGTCAGTACAGCAACGTTCCTCAATACAGAATCTCCCATCATTTTATAAAATATACAAATTGACATAAAATTGATATAAAATATTTTTGCATGACAAGAAGACAAAAAACCCTATGACTTATTTACTGAGACATGATAGCTGAAATAGAGATTAATTCTGATTCATAATTCAAAGGTTGCCCTCTCCCCTCTGTTGGTCTGTTTCACTAACAGCTTTTGTGGATATGGAATTCAATTGCAGGTTCAGTTTTAGCTTGTTGCATTGTGTGTTTGTCCAGGGGAAAATGTTATTCCCATGCATGGCTCTGCTTAAGTAAAAATAAGTCTCTTAATATATCATTACATATACCTCCTTGTGCTCCCCCTCGAATGTTTTCCCAAATTTTAATGAAAATGTAATTTCAGAAATGTTTTCTTCCCAAAGCTGTTCCGCTGCCAAGTAGTAAAAATAAGTCCAGCTTCTTGTTGTAGCTGTGGTTGCTGTCAGAGAGGATGATGAGCCAAGGAACTTGCACTATATGTTCTGTTTCCATTCCCCAGTGGAGAGGTTGAGATAAGCTCCTCCAACCAGAGCTATGGACACAGTGCCAGATATTTTTGTGGGAGCTGGAGAGAGTGTTGGACAGTCTAGAAAAGCAAAGGAAAAATCTCCAAATTCAAAACTAAAGCTTTGCAGATCCAACTCCCTATTTTTTCAATGGCATAATGTACTCCTTAACTTCAGGCTTGCAATATGAAAGTATTCAGTTCTATATTTGTTTTCCTGTAGCACCAGTTACTCACCCTTTTTTCCTGTTTTAAGTTAGTTACAATCTTGCCATGTCTTTTGTTTCACATCAGCTGATCAATCAGTCAAATCATCAGATGACTTCTTTTATTTTAATGAATGGCATTTATTTTTTGACATCTGTGCTCCACCCCCTCCTCTCTCTTGTAGATTGCACATACACTTAAATTATTACTGTTACAAAAATGAAAATCCAGGAGGAGTGAGGCCCCTGAGACCCTGCATCAGCCAACTCAATTAATTAAGCTATATGGTGCCATGCAGTGAAAACTTAAAGCTTGTCAAAGTTGTTACCTCTGTGAAAAGAACATAACTTTTGGAGTAGGTTTAACTGTAGACAATAAAAATTAGCTATTTAAAAATAAGGCAAGCCAAGGTGGTAATCTGAAGTACAGGACAGTCTGTGGAGACAGAAAAGGCAAGTCCAGAGGAAAAACTTACATGTCTAAGATAAGCAGATGTCCCACCAGGTCATACCAGGTTGTTGTTGTTGTTGTTTCCATTTGCTAGTACTGTTATTTACTTTTTTTAACTCTGCAGCTCCTCAGGAAGTGTCACTAGGCTGAGTAGTGAGCACTATCTGGAAACCCAGTGTCAGGTATGGAAACAATCAGGATACAAGCACAAAGGCAGGATAAACTTGGTGATGTCAACTTGTGATTTTCCTTTTTTCTCATCAGATAAAATAGAGTTTCTTCTTAATAAACAGCTCACCAACTATTCCTAGTGTTGCTCTCCCTCTGTTTTTTATTTGTTTTTCTTTTCCCATTCTCTTTCTACAATACTCCACCTTCTTCCTTCCTCCTCTGCTCACCATATTACAGAGTCATGGAATGGTTTATGTTGAAACGGACCTGAAAGCTTATCTGGTTCCAAACCCCCTTCCATGGGCAGGATACCTTCCACTAAACTGTGTTGCTCAGATCATATCCAGTCTTATCCTTTGTCAATAATTATCTCCTGCCCAAATATCATGTCTGAATTTTTTTTTTGGTCAAAACCAAAATAATCCAGATGTTCTGAAAAATGTTTGAAGAAACTCTTGTATTAATAAAATAAATTAATAAGCAGAGAGTCTGAGTAGGAAAGGAAAATAAAGCTAACAAACTGCATGACAAACATTGCCTGGACCTCTCCAATTATATCACTTTGCCTAGGCTGATGTATTATGAAGTCCCATGGAATTACAATGGGAATGTTTTCATGCGATTTTTTGTATCAGTCCCTCACCCTGCCTTCATTGCTTTTTTTTCATATTCCCATCTCCCCAATGCAGTGCCTCATAAACGTCCCCAAAACTGACGGAAAAATGGGACTCCAAATGTATGGAAGGCATTTGGAAGCAAAGAGTTCTGAAATCCCTATGAGAAAGTCTGATATATTGGCATTAGCTTTACTCTTGAACCAGGGTGAAAAAATCAGAGTATCTTCTTGGAGCAAACTCAGGTTTTTATTGTACGAACAGGAGTCTCAAAACTCTCTGTGAAAATACAGCTGCAAAAAGAGACCCCCACAGAAGCCGGGGAGGGCAAGGCAGGAGAGAAAAGAAACATGAATAACTGAAAACAATCACTGCTGGGAAGTCAAAACAACCAGCAGCCCCTTTTGACTCCAAAATCTCTCATCATGTGTGAGCATTCAGGCTAATCTGGTCTGGAAGCAAACCTATCTCTGGACATGTACAAAATTAAAACAAAATCACCTTTCCGTCAGATTCTTCACTGAGACTTTTCAAACAGAAAATGTGACACATCAGCCGACTAGATACAGATTCCACAAATCCCACAATGTGAGTGAGGTCCCATCTCTAGCTTATGCATAATTTATAAACAGCTTCCCCAAATCTGGGGGGCTGGTGGAGGGCTTGTTGCTGCAAAGATCCATGCAGGATCCCGGGAAAGGGGGATGGAGACGCTCTGCCGTCAGCTTTGGCTAGCAAGCTGTGGAAGTTTCCAGGTTTATTAAAAGCTCTCCTTCAAAGGAACATGTAAGGCGTACCTCAAATCCAAGTGACAGTCTTTGACTGACTTCTCTGGGAGTTAGTCAGCCCCACATTTATGCTTATTTAAATGAGCACACACACAAAGAAAGTATTCAACTGTTTTCTTTCATGTATGAAATAATACGAGGTAAAAGACCACCATTACCATATGGATTCATCTGTCCCTTTCACTTAGCAGTCAGCAAAAATCTAAAGCCTTCATCTTTACCCCTTTGACCTACCCTGTGGGTTTGCCTGTGTCTCAGTATTTCGAGAAGAAGGGACCCCTGATTAAGAGATATGTTGGGCCATCGGTCAACACAGAGCCAAGGGTCTCATTTCCGTCTGCATTAATATCTCGCTAGTGTTAATTGCAGTTACGGGTGAATAGGCAATACTGGAGAACAGGGGATGTGAGTGCTTTGCCATTACTGATTACCTCACATCACACATTCAAAACGAATTTGCTTGTCCCTGCAGTCCTTGGGGGGGAAAAAAAAGCCTGTTGTTACTGACAGCTGCTCTTCAAAGGTCAAGGATTACAATAGTTGGAACACTGCAGGTCAAGGCTGATGTGAACCACACAGAGAAACTCTTCTTGCCCTCCCTGCAGCTTGGCTGTAATAAATGTTATCTGCGTCTCTCTCTTTATAAGCTTTGAATTCACATAAAAAGGGGGAGAGGGAAAAAAAAAAGGAAAAATAAAGCAAATAAAAAATATTTACAATGTAATCTCTTCTCTGCACACACCTCTTCCAATCAGGCAGCTATGAAAGCTGTCCTCCTGGCAAGATAAACTATCATTTTTTAACAAGGTAGATGAATGCCTTCATACATTTTTAAGCTTGGGACAGGATATATTTTGTGGTTTATTTATAATGACATCAATTACACTTGCTCCTAGGTAATAATTCACTCCTTTATAATTATTTATGAGGTTATTTTTACTTTTTTGAAAGTTTTATGTTTATTGATGTGTTTTCTTAGCGAACACTTAAATGACATGGTCAGTTGCTTTGCAAGACGCTGGAGAACAGCAAAATCAATATGTTCTGCACCTGAGAACAATCATCTTAGTTTGGTAGTAATGATTCCCTGAGCAAGGTCCCAGGAGCTTGCAAGATAATTGCAATTCCACATAGTCAACAGTCTGTTCAGATCTATATAATCACTGTCTTTAGCTGCTTCATTTTGTTTGGTTTTGTTGCGTGTGATCTTTTCCATTAACATCTCTTTCTCTGTGATCTCAGCTGGCTGGGTTTTGCCCCCCAACCCCTCCTTTATCTTTCATTTTAGAGCCTTACCTCTGTTGGATTCAGACCCCTGTGCAGAGTACAGAAAGTGGTTAGTTAAGTAGCTGTTTTCTGCCACTCAATTTATCTTTGTTGATTGCTACCTCTGGAGAATGAAAGTTCACAACACTCTGGATAAACATTAAAAAAAAAAAAAAAAAGACATAATACAGCTTGGCATCCCCAGCTGAAGATAATTGATCTCCTCAGTTGCTCTAATATGCAGAGTACAGAACACAGACAAGTGTTAATGGAATAATATATTCTATAGCCCCTCTGTGCTGGGAGGCAGACAGCACTCCACACGGTAAGGGATAGTAAGCAGGGTTAGCTCTTCCAGTCGAGAAGCTGGCAAAGAAATTTGTCTTCAGGTTGCAAGGTCTCCACAGAAGCAAAGGAGAATATATGATGGTATTTCATATCTAAAGTGGCTTGGGCTCCGGCTGTGGCACAGAGGGTGTTTTAGAAGGACAGGATCAATGGCTCAGTGCCTTTTTAAAGTGGTAGTTGTATCTTTAGCATATTTGTGAAATACCTCGCCCAGCAAATGTGCTAAGGTAATTAATCAGGTATATTCCTAAGTTAGGTTTGCATGCAGAGAACATAAACCAAAAAGAGCTTAATAGAGTAAACCAGCCAGGAAAGCATACCAGATGTAATCTGTGATCTCTCACAGTGTGGGCTTGGACAACTGGAGGTCTACAAGGCCTCCTTCAATACTCTTGATCAGATCCATAAAGACATATCAGACGGTGGAGTATATGGTGTTTTCACACGAATGACAGTGCCTGTCATTCCACAAGGTCTTTGAGGATCTGACACTGGTCCAAAGTGCTGGAGAATCACTGTTGTCCTGTATCACCTCAAGCTAGAGAAGAATAAAAGCCTTAAATAGGGTGACACAATGATCAGAGTAAGGTTTTCTCCCCATGACGTTGAGGTATGGTTTGTTTGTCAGTTCTTGCTGACAGTCGTCTGCCACACCGATGGGTTTTGAAACACAACCTGATTCAGGTTATTACCTTCCGCTCAAGGATTAATCTAAAACCTCAGCTACTGTATGCACCGGGTTGCAGAGTGTCCAGCACAGCTTCCAAGTGCAGATGCTTTTGGAGCAAAGAGAATATCTGAGGAGAGAAAGAATTTAGTAGAAACCGTAAGTAAGGATCAGAGTATTTCAATTTGAAGCTCAAGCAGAGACACCCAAAAGAGGGGAGATTTCCAAATACTAAGCACCTGAGAGCTGAAAAACAGATGTCTCAGCTGGACACCTAAACTATCAGGGTATTCTCAGCAGTCACTTTAGAAAATGTATGAGTCCTTCAGTTAATATAAAACAGGCCAAACCATCTTCAAAATGGACCAGAGAAACCCCCCCCAGACATATTATTTGGACAGTTACTAGCTGGTAGTTGACAAAACCAATTCTCCTGCTTCATTGAGAAAAATTTAAATTGGCATCATTCTTATGACTTTCAAAATAGACCAGTAGTGATGTTAACATGAATAAATCATCTAGGAAGATGCTTGTAAATCTTGATCAGCCGAAGAGATATAGTTACCTGCTTTAAAGGAAGATAGCTGACTTTTCTACTTCCATTAACTGTTGCCAAATTTCATAAATGTAAACAGAGAATAAATCCTCTCAATCACCGAATATGAATATTCTCCTGGGAAAATCCAGCTGGCATCTAACTTGATTTATGTGCTTTAAAAAACACATTTGTTTTATAAGCCTAGGGTAAGCCTTAAAATATAAGTTCATGTGTAAAAAGTATTATGGCTCAGGACCTGTTTCAGAAAACAAAAATTACATCGTCTTCTCAGCTTCCAACCCTTCCCCATGCTGAGAGCAAAGGCCCATGAACTCAGGGTCACAACATTGGCTCGGAGGAATCTGTTAAACTTGGGTATTGAAACAATGACCCCTAGCACCATGACCCCTTTTCAGGCTGCTACTATGGCTCCTAATCTTTGCACTGAATTAGAAGTCAGGGACTCAATATTGGCAGGATCTGAGCCTATGTGACTTTTCTACAGCCAGAAAAAAAAATCTAAAGCCTTCCCACTTCTTTGCTTCCCACTTTCTTCCCATCTGTGTCACTTCAGGTGAAACAATCCTTTCCCAGCCTGTATTTCATAGATGCTCCTAACATCCATCTTCTAACATAACACCAAATATTCCACACCTGTCTTTAATGAGTTATCTCCAATTCTTAATAAATGTAGCTTTACTTGTAAATTCAGGAAACTCGCTTCTCTTCTAGTCACAGAGTATTTCCTAAGTGTGAGAGGAACACCGTGTCTTACAGCCTCTCATTACTCTTCCATTTCTTTCCTCATTTTAGATGTCTTAAGGAAATAATTATAGAAATGCACATTATATACATATATATATATATCAAGACCACATTATTAAGCAAAAGTCAGAAACAGGGATGTTCTTACGCTGGGGAGGCTGGAGATCAGTGAGCTCATAGTGATGGAAGGGAGTGAGGTCATGCTAAGAAAGGTTTGAGGGGAACAGTGGATAATAAACTGATAACTTCTCTGTGTTTTGCATTTACGCCTGATTATTTGGTCAAGTAGCTTACTCCCAAACTTGAAAATTTTCTGTATGCAAACATACCAACGCACACGCACACACACACACACACATGAAATACACACTCATTCACTGTATATGAATGGCCCATGCCATTTTAGTTTTGATCTTGGGGAAATTGAGAGAACATTGCCAAGCCTGTTCTCAGTTCTACTTTGTAGAGGCCCAAACTAAAATTACGACTGAAATCAAATGCAGTGACCTTTAAAGGAATTGAGAAGAAGCTATTTCCTGTACATTACTAAATGCTATATTTTAAAGGTTCTAACCTTATTTGCTACAAGTGTATAATATCAAGAAAACCTTGTGAGTGAAGGTTCTGTATTCATCACGTAGCCCAAGTGACTTACAGAAGATGGGGAAAGTTATTACTTTCTCTCTTGCAGACATTAAAGTTCAACTCCCTTTCCTGTAGTGTTTTGCAGCATTAAATAAGGTTCAGGGATCACTCCAAGAATTACAGGTTTCTCAACACAAACACGGGTTCCTGCAAGCAGCCAGAGATGCATCATCAAACAGGGAGAGCAATTTGTGAGATATGCATGTCCTACACAGCTCAGGCGAGCTGAGGGGAACTGGGTACAGCTAACTGATCTTAACACAGCACAAACTGTATTGAACAAAGCAGTCTTTTATGAGAATTATAAGAGAAATTGATTTACAAGATACAGTTTAAAAGTAAAAGATAGGACAACAAGAGACAGGTCAAACTCTTGTCTTTCCACCCGTAAGGCTGCAGTTTAATTGCATCAAGTAAGTAACAAGCAGTGTGGGATGGTCTGTTTGTGCAGTGCTTTATTTAATGTCTGTCAGTTAACAGAGACTTTGTGTTTTGATGCTTAAAAGGTCATAAAGTGAAATGTTAACTTTGCTTTATTTATTATTATTATTGATTGATTTATATTGTACCTTTCATATGCATAATGGTACTCTACACCAAATAAATCAAGGAGCATAAAACCTTCATTACAGCAAGCAAGAATGAGAGCAGACAGAACCAGAAATGCCAATAAAATGAGAAAGTGGTTGGTAAACAAGTGTGGGGTTTATCTGATTTTTATAAATTTCTCTGGAATTCGCTGTATGGGTTATTGTGGTGTCAAATATCTCACCAGCTAAGTTCCTAATAAGAAAATACAACATATCAGGTAACAGACAAATGGAAGAGGTGGGAAACGTAAATACTTCAAACCAGTTACAATGCTGCTTACAAAATGGAATACAAATTGAGTCAGGAAACAGCACTAAGAAAATATGTTAGATCTGAAATCCCTTAAAAATCACTATAATAATTATAATCAAGAAATACCTAATACAAACACAGTCTGCTACAACTCAGATCTCATTCCTGCTGTCCAAGTCCGTGGCCCTGTAAGCTATAGAATGGGCTTTGCCCTGAGCTTGCAATTAAACACATAGTTTATAGAATCATTGCTAGATATTACGTGTGAAAGTGAAAACAAATATGAAGAAAAGCTCCATGTATACTGCACGAATTGTTTTTTTTACAATTCATTTTTGGCCATCCAAAACTACCTCCTTTTTTTTCAGTAGACCAGGATTGTGACCTTAAAGGGCTTAAAGAGTTACAGGCCCTGGCTGTGCTTTAAAGCAGTACAGGAAATCACAGGCACAGATATGGTACTTGACCTTTAGTGGTGCAATGAAACCACTAAAATATATGTTAGGCTGCAAAATGCTGAGATCTTCTACCGTGAAACAAAACAGGTATTGATTTTTCCTATACACCTTTTAGTAGGACAGTAAGTCAAACATAGTTGGTGCCAGATGATTCTGGTTGGTTGAGATATCACATACAATATGTTCTGTAAAAGTCAAGAGTGGTGAGATTCGAGTGCTTTTGCAGCTTGGTTTTCTGAATTCAATTAACCAAACAGAGTTAAATAAATGTGTCAGCAATGTCTTCTTATACCTTACATAAAGCGAAATTCTGTAGAAAGTCAAGTTCAACACGTGAGGGGATGAAACTTTGCTGAAAGGACACAAGACAATGTCTGAGTGAACATGGTCAGTTTTCTGAGTTAACCACCAGGCAGAAACTAAAGGCAGACTTACAAAGATCCCTGTCTAGTGGAGGAGTCTATGCCTCATCAAAAACACAGTTGCAAAATTCACCACACGTGAGTCTGGAATATCTTAAGAATTTGGGCATCAACAGTTTTTTAAGTCAGTTAAACTAGCTTACCCTGAAATAGAAGTACAGCAACATATACTTGACTCTTTAAGAACAAATACTTCTCAAGAAGCTTTTAGATGTAAGACCTAACAAACTAATGACAAATCATTTCATATAACACATATGTTTCTGCATTTCTGCACCCCTGAACACGGTGTGGACTGTTACAGACAGATATGTGAGCAAGGACAGATTAGGTTTTGTGACTTTGGATATTAGTCTGCAAAGCTGCTTCTCCCACCTCATGGCAGGCCCAAGAGGCTGAAGGCACACAGTACTCTCCAGTGTATCCTTTATGCTCTGCTGCTGCATGATCCTACTTCAAATACAAAGATTTCAGTGACTTTACTACCAGGCGTGGTTGGTGGAAATGCATGTGAGATCACAGAGGCCTCAATGAAAATAGCAGGAACTGTCAGATTAAAACTGGTTTTCAATCTATCCACGGAGATCTATACATTTAAAACTTGTAATTAGAATCCACAGATAGTAGGTCTCCTGGTCTTAGTGACCCTTCATAGGTCACTGCATGGTTTAAGGGTGCTTGTGTACTCAGTGCAGGAGTGTGGGACCAGTCACAATTTCTCTGCCTGTGTTACAGTACCAGTAAGAGAGGCCAAAGGCACATCAATCCCGCTCCAAACTAAGCTACCCACACTGCCCACTTGGAATGCCTCAGCACCAGGCAGAGGGAGGATCCTTAACTGAGATACTCCAGTCTGTTTTGTAAAAGTACCTGCAACCCTGCTGCCTTCAAGTTTAAAGAAAAGTGCTTCTTCTCCACCTCAAGCTGGAGTTTTTCAGGACTACCAAGTCTGTGCTATCAGACAAGTGGGGGCTCGTGTTCTCTGCAAAAGGGAGCAACGTCAGCATTGGTTACCCAACCTTGCTGCCCTTGCATACTCAAAATCGAGTCCCACAGCTATACCAAAGCTGTATGAGTGTCAATCCGAGCGGAAAGGCTGCCCACTAACAAGAACAGAAGTCTTCAGCTGACTCCAACAGGAATTCCTGCATAGCAAGCACGGAAAGTCAGCACTGGTGAACATTATTAGGAACTGCAGCTGGGTTCCACTCAGCAAAATCTGCCTCATCTACAAATGACCAGCAGCACATGAAAAAACAGAGGAATTGCCATACCTTAAGTGAAAAAACAAGATTGAATAAATCCTGAGCATAAGACTTTATGCCTAATTAGTTAAATCCCCTTAAGATATATATTTTTAAAGAAAAGCTAAAAAGGCTCTCAGTAATTTGTAATAAGATGCTTAGATAATGTGCTCACTATCAAGGGAAGTTTCAGTTTCACTGTACTCCATTTTTTAACATCTTGGCAAAGACCTTTTTCTCCCTCTCACACTAAAGACCTCCCATTGACACTGTAACTTTAGCCTGGGAGCAGCTGGTGACTATTTCTGATGAATGGCAGGTGAGAGAGTTTTTCATGCCAAACAGCATGCACACAAAACTGAATTCTCCTTCCTCATTTCCTTCATTTAGCAGCTTTAAAGAAGCCCAAGACAAGGCAGTTTGGGAAAGTTAAGCACTCACCTTACACAAGCAGACTTTACAAGGGGGCAGAATCAAAGAGGGAAAGAGCTGTGGGAAGGAGCTGTCTGTCCTTTGGCTTGGCATCAATATATTCCTGCCCTACACAGAACTCTAGCAAGGCCAATATAGGGCAGAAGGGTACCTGGGCAAACAGATGAAAAGATATTTCTTTTGGAGCTGACCCTGAATGAAATGGTCTCTCTTCGTAAAATAAAAGAGCAAAGTCAGTTGAAAGAACTAATTAAAATATTAGCATTTCTCTCCATGTCTGCTTTTTGAGGTATTTTCTCATTTTGAATCTGTTTTAGTCTCTTAAATATTTAATATTCTGCATTTATATATGTTTTGGACTTGAGACTTTATTTCATAATAAGAAATTTAAAAGACTGGGTTTTTGCAGCAATTTTTTGAATAGTTTTATTTCTTTTCAACTATTTCAACTGTAGCCCACTCTCTACCAACATGGAATGTGTGAGAGAACTTGTGTCAAGCTTTATATCCAAACTTTTCATCAATGGGTAGATTTAAAGCATGGAAGTTTAAAGTGCAGCTGGATAAGACTGGAATGATCACAAAGACACCTCTGCTGACAGTGGTTGTCGAGGACTTTTAGCAGACTGTGACGAGAATCTGTTCTGCAGAAGGGACTGGTTTGATGGGCTGTCTGAGGACTGACGGCTCAGTCTGTCATTTCAGGTATGCCAAAGTCCCTCCTGATTTCTGCCCATGAAGAATGCAAACACCAAAAATGCTGGGTAGTCTCAGTTGACTCAGATGTTACAGAAATCAAGGACATTCAGAAGAAATCAGGGCTGCTATCCCTTCCTCCCCTCCTTTTTTTTTTTTAACTTCATCAAAATAAATTTTTACATTGCTTCAGCTTTTATTTTTTGCCAAGTTCTAGCAATGAACCTGCTTTATTAAACTGACATTTTGCAAGTAGTTAGTCCTGAAAATTGACTAAGCCCTTTTGGTATTAAAAAAAATCATCCTGGAGGCAGCTGAAATATTAAATGCGGGAAAGAAAAAAAAAAAAAATTAAAAAAAAAAGCTAATGGAGTAGCAGGAAATCTAATTAATTTCTTTTTTTCTTCACAGAGCAATAATGATGAAGCAAGATAGCGATTTTATTCAGCAGTGAGGTAATTTATTTGGCAAAAATAGAAACTACCTGAATCCGGGCTGAAAATCTAAACCAGGCTTTAGCTGAAGTTCAGAAATACTGTGTAAGTTCACTTGAATTGTGTTTTCATATCCCACTCTCATAATGACAGATTGGCATCCAAGGATCAGTCAAGAGGTAGATGGGAAACTTGAAGAACAACAAGAACAGTGTAGACCTGAAGCAAAGAGAGTGATTCATCTGGAAGGAGAGGTTTTATGAAAAACCAACATTCCAGCATAGTTACCTGCCAGTTTGGTGCAATTAGATTGGATATTTGAAAACACAGCCGAGTTACCAGTCACACGAGTTAATTTTATTACTCTCTCCTTAGTTAACCAAGCTCACCCTGAGAATGACACTTCCCAAGGAAATTTGGAAGTGGGGTTTAAAAAGAGCTTTTCAAAGCAAATGTTACATATAAGGATATATGGAATATATCAGGATATACCACCTTATTACTTTTGTAGGAAGATTGGAAACCTAGTGCGTGCAGATTCACTTAAACATTATGAAGATTTTTCTTCTCTGTCCTTTCAGCAATTTTATGAATAAATTGTGTAGTTACTCAAAGTAGTCAGGCCCTCCACATACACTGCACACATGGCAGTGTGCTTTTTTAACTAAATACACCACGCCGAACTGTATGCACTTCACTGAAGTGCCTAAATCAGAAAGGCAATCCCAAAAAACAATTCATTGCACCTAAAAGTCAAGCTGTCTCCCTCTGTTTGTCTCTACTGAGCATAGAGGAAGGCTACAGAAATGAAAACCTTACTTTAATCCTTATTTAAATGCTTGTGTTTTCAAGGGATGAAAGCAGGCTGTACAGGCATATTATTTTGTTGATTCAAATGCAAATTTGTTTTGGCAAAAACTCCTACTGCCATGAATTTTTGTGAATTCTAACAATTTCAGAATATTAGTCTATCTTATAAGGGTAAACTTTTGCCAGTTACTACAAGGCTTTGGTTTTGTTTCTGTAGCAAAAAAAAGGTAGATTTTTCATTATGCTTCTTTCCAACTTGCTTGAAGGAGAAGTGGCAACTGTTATTGCTGCCTAATAAAGTTAAGTGCCTGCTCTGAGCAGAAATACATCAGGCAGGGACTAGCTTGCATCTCATTCTCAGGACAGAAAGAACATGATGGTTGTGAACTGAAAATGGGATTATATCAAACACAACAAAAACGAGATGTGGTCTCCAAACCAACCAATTTAGAGCTTTGCTGCAAGGTTACTATTATTACAGATGACTCTTTCACCTTATAAACCATGTTTTCATTATGTTTCTGATAAAGGTACATTTGGAAAAGGACTGTTTCCTTGCCCTTTGAGTGGATTTTGTTTACCAGTTGGGTTGTGCAGTACCCTCACATGAATTTCACCAAAGAGCAGATCTAACACAGAAAGCTGCAGGACAATACACCGAAACCATGTATGTGCCTTTTGCTCTTTATATCGTAGTAATCAAAACAAACAAAACTAAGCAAAACCTAACCTGTGCTGTGCAGGCTGATACATCCCCAAATCCTTAATCTCTCCAAGTGCCTAGCCTAGTCTAGTTTCTATAAAACCATCATACATTGCAGTCCCTGTCCACATCCGAGAACGTACGCTGATCTGGGAACTCTTGATTTAATACATGTTGCCACACTGCCCTTGACCTCAGAAGGACTTTGAAGTTTTCTGGCTGGAGATGAAAGTTACAGTATGTGTGGCAGGGCTGGGCTGTAGAGTAAGAAAGAATTGCTAACTCAACAACTTGTTAAAACACACATTTCTAGGATTCTTTTTTTTTTTTTTAAGACTAATAAACACACTATTTCCAGGATTTCAGTCCTCTTGTTCCGCTTGATTAGATGAGAGATGAATTTGAACAGACAGATAGATTAAATCAAGAGTTATGGGTAAATTATTTCCAGTTCTCTAAACCTGGCCTGATGGTATCCATTTCCTAGTTCTCCTTAAGGATTTCTGCTGGAGTGTAACCTATAAAGCTTCGATCCTGGTGCTCATCATCAGGTTATGAGTGGCAATTAGATGCAATCTGAAGACACTTTCCTGAAGAGGACTTCATTCTTTGGAAGCCATGAGAGGTAACCAGATTCAGAACGTATTTGTTGGCAATGTTACTTTTCCAAAAGAATAAAGAACTCGCACAGGCGTTTGATATATGTGACCAAATCTGTGTGAAAAGGAAGAGGGATGAAACTCCTTGGGTTTATTGTTTGCCTCCCTGTCATATGTTCATGCTGTTCATACCCAAAGCAGACATCTGTTGGACAGCTTAGTCATGCTGTAAAAAGGCCAGATGCAATTAAAGTACGTATTCGTTTCTTGCCAATCAAAAGGACCTGAAAAAAGAGCTCCAAACCAGAACACCAGATCACAGTTTTCTCTTTCTCATAAAGGATCACATTTTCATGAGCAGAAGACTTATTCTTCAAACTGACGTGTAGGCAGGCAGGCCTTTAGTAGCAATAAATCCTTGCAGATCTCTTTTTGGACCTCTCAAAAGGTACTGCCTTTTCTTACCAGCAAAAAGCAGGATCAGCTCTTGGTATCTCTCTGTGCCTGGAGAATACTAAATTTACAAAGACAAATAAGGAGACAGGAATTCTTTTACTATGAAAGATCCACAGATGAATGAGGTGTCACGCTTGACACTGAGTATCTAATATTGAATTAAGAGTATCATAGAATGGTTTGGATTGAAAGGGATTTTAAAGTTTCTCATTCCAATCCCCTGCCATGGGCAGCTATACCTTGCACTAGATCAGGGTATTCAAAGCCCCAGCCAACCTGGCCTTGAACACTTCCAGGGATGAGGCACCCACAGCTTCTCTAGACAATATGTTCCAGAGCCTCACCACCCTCACAATTAAGAATTTCTTCCTAACATCTAATCTAAACCTGCCCCTTTTTCAGTTTAAAGCCACTCCCCCTTGTCCTGTCAGTGACTCCATGCCCTTGCCAAAAGCCCCTTTCCTGCACTCTCACAGCCTCTTCAGGCACTGCAAGGGGTTCTAAGGTCTCCCTGGAGCCTTCTCCAGGCTGGACAACCCCAGCTCTCTCAGTCTGTTTTCACAGGAGAGGTTCTCTGGCTTTGCACGAAGAGGAGTCAAGTAGTTACACGCAAAAAAGGAATTAAGGCAATCTTGTGAAACAATGAACTTGTAAGGGTTAAAGCAAACAAACAAACAAACAAACATCATAATCTGGTTTCTTTATGTTGAGGTGGAAAAACTACAGGCTATAGGGATAAACCAACATCTGAGAGATTCAGGTCAGACACTAGCAACAAGTTTCTAATCCTAAGAGTGCAGAATTGAATTAGATTGCTGGGAAAAAGCAGCACATGATAAAATTTTCAGCAGTAGGCATTTGTAAGAACAAGTTCAACAAGCATCTACACAGAAAGATGAAATCAACCCTACTCTGGGCAGAGGACTAGATGAGTTGATCTAGTCATTTGGGTGACTTTTACCCCAAAGATCCTAAACTCTGTGTTGAATCAAAGCACTTGTTTTGCCTATACCTTCTGGTTCTGTGAAAATTGCAAACCCTTTTCCAGATATTTAGCATTTTAGGATTACAACAAAAGGAATGCAGCATTACCAGAAGATTTTAACACCCTTTAAGGAACAAATCACTGGGAAAATTGCCAAGTAAGAGAAATAGAATGTCATCTTAAGGACTCCCCCAGCAAACAGAAAAGCTCAGCAAACTTCAAGTTAAGCAAAATCATTTAGCCATCTTGCTGAAATATTCTATAATTTATGGTATTCAGACACAGGAAACACCAGGAAAAGGAGCAGCACACAACCTTAGTCCTATCCTCAGTTAGTGGATTGGTTTTTAGACTACTATTACTTACTGCAATGATGTCTTAGAAATATTTCACTACAACAGATCCACACCGCCACAGGTTTACAAAGCATTTGCAAAACATGTTTTCAGTACCTGAAGTACTTGAAGACATATGGACTATTAGTAGGATTCTCCAAATTGTGATGCTGGTGTCACTCCTTTGAATTAAGTATCAGGACTAAATCCATCCTTTTGTGGGATCCAAGAAAGTACAGAGTGCAGGGTAACACCTCCAGTACCTTTTTTTCCCACAATTAATTTCTGGAACACTATTCTCACCATGTCCCTGGTCAGAACTCCTTATTGCTGGAAATCTATTCTAATTCACTCTTTTACCTAGTGTTTCCTATTAATTAGCTCTAGGTAGCTCCATACTTAGGACCTTATGGGGACCTGAGTTGTTTTTTGAGGCTCTCTGCACTGACCAGGTAAAGGAGACCCAGCTCAAATTCAGGCTGCCTGCACATGGCTGCTTTCTGCTGGGTCACTCACAGTCATGTAATTCTGGAGGTAAAGGCCCTTTCACAGGCACACACACGTTCAGTGGCTGTGGAGAGAAGTCCTGCCCATGCCAGTGGATTGAATGATATGCTTTAAATTACAAGCAGGACCAGCTACTGGTGGCTTCCTTTTACTGTTCCTGCTGAAGGGCTCTGTTCACCATACAAGTGTTGACAGATCGTTTGACGAAATTTTCAAGCTCAAGAGATGAACTTGAACAAAAGCAAATATTAAACCAAAAGAGAGGGAACTATCTTCATGCTGTTCTTTCATACTTCAAAAAGTGGTACTTCTGTTTCCTTCTGCCCACGTGCTCTATCGCAGTCATACGCCTCAGGTTGTTCAGAGGTGGTTAAACAACCTTGAAGTGCTAGTGAACTGATCCAAAAAGTAATTTTTCACACCTAATTAATGCGAACGCTTAAGAAGGGGAGAGTTTTTTACTCTGGATTATTAAAAGCAGATGTGTCGGATCGGAGATGGACTTGGAGTCACTGCGGGAGGACACGCTGCATCCACATGAGCCATCAAAAACTCCAGTGTGTTAAATCCAGCTACTTATCAGAGCTGCCTATAGCCAGCAGAGAGGGATAACTATCTTTAGTGTATGATTCAGCCCATCCTAAAATAACTGTCAAGGACAATACTGGTTTATCATTCTATGGAAGTGATCATTTTTCTCCCACCAGCTATAGAGAGAGCCTATATCATTAGGCTAAAGACAATTAATTCCTAGGTGTTTAATTTATATTAAATGAGGAAAATCTCCCTAGAAACTCAAAAGTCAGCCTCAAACCGAAGTCAATCTTTTGAATAGGATCTCTTCTTTTTTCTTTCCATGCTGACAGACTAATCTTGCACTAACATTTCTTCCATAAGCCTTTTTTATGTTACAAGTCCAGAAACTGAACAGCCAACCAAAATATTTTTGTCATTTTTTTTTAGCTCTTCCAAAAAAGTTGCAGGACACCTCTGACAAATTTTTATTTTGATTGTTTCCTAGTTTTAGGAAGGGAGAGATGAGGCACATAAGTATCCACAAATTTATCTAGATCAACTCCCAAGTTGTTTCAGGCTTGACCACCAAATTAGCTGTGGATAATTAAGCTTTAGCACCACTTGCAAGTCATATTGTGACACCAAATGTGCTTCTGTCTACTTACATATACTTGCTTTCCTCCATTATAAAGTTATAAAATTATATTTTTTCTTCTTTTCTTTTTTTTTTTTTTTTCCCAAAGGTGCCATTTAACTGCTTAGGTTTTTGGAGTTTTTTTTCTTCCAGTTTGTCCTATTTTGTCATACAGCACATTCAGTACAATATGTTGACATCACCAAACTTCTCCCTGACCAAACCTACTATGTTTGTACCTTCTAGTAACATATGTGCTTTCCTATGGTACATTTCTATCACCTGATTGCTTAGGCCAAGAATTGTCATCTAGATGGGCATCTCTGAATCCAGAATTCCACATAAACTGCAGGAAGAAACAAGAGATCTAAAGGGGTACTTATGGTTAAGTGGTAAATGTCATACTTTGTCATAGAGTAATGGAAGAAGAAAACACAAAGTCGTCCTCGTTGCTCTAGGTGGCCTTTGTGCTGCCATCTTACAAATGTTAATAGTGCAGCACAAGACATTTTGCTAAGAGCTGCAATTTCAAGCTTTAAAACTCAGAAACCTTTGTGACATTTTAGAGACTTGGGCTTTGAAAACCAATTTTTGCATTTTATTTTTCTGAATGCGGGGTGATGAAAGACCTGATAATATCTCCATGACTTCAGTCTAACATATGTCACAGCAAAATGCATCACCACTGCATTTTCATGGTAGACAAAGAACCAAAAATTTTTATGGGCTTTATGACACCATGATAGAAATGCAGATTTGGGTTTAGGACTTAAGATCTTATACAGCTTATAAACAAACTCATATTATTCTTTCATAAGACTAAAGTTTGTATCCAATCTTCATATTCTTTTTAGACTTAGTTTCATCTCACAGCCCTTTTCACTCAGTTCCTTCTCAGATATGACTGCATCTTTTGCAGACGATGGTAACCTGTACTAAATACAGCACAGTATGTGATCTTAATAAAATAACAAAAAAATCCATCACCATCTCCTTAAGCTTTTATTCAGGCTCTTAATCCTGGCATTCCTGTGGCTTGTCTAAATGCTTCTCCAAAATATCAGAACCTTTCCAAGAATAAGTCTCCATTCTTCCCCCACCCTGGCACAGTACAGCGGCCCCATTCCTCTTTAGTGTACATAGGACAATCTGGTAAGTCACTTTCTAAATCAATTATATCAGCCATAAAATATGCCAGTTTCTCAGCTACAAACTGGATGGAAATTGCTTTACTGATATGCGTTATATAGGCAAATATTTCAAATCAGATATCAAAGGCTCAGCCACTCGTTTCATGAGAACAAGTCTTGTCATTCCTATTTCTCAAAAGTAGTTCAATCCAAAAATAGTCTAGCAAACAATAATTCTTCCTGAATTACATCACAGAAGACCATTTGGATTTATACATTATCAACATTATTTACGCTGAAGGAAATTAAAATATGGACAAGCAATTAGCACTGAGACAAACAACACTGAAGCAAGGAAAAGACCTAAGCCCTATTTAGTCCATTGTCTAATCTTTAACTAATTGGTTGCACTCCTTCAGTTAAATCTCACAGAAAATCTTTAAACACTGAGGCAGACAATCCCATTTTAATAGGTATCAAAATCTGCTGAACTTTGTAGTTCATTTATTACCAGCTTACAAGATTTTTGGATTTGCATATATCCAAAATCTATGGTCACTTGGTTCTCCTATAAACACACAAAAGTCAGAATTGCATCTAATCTCATTCTCTGCACTCTTTCCATAATAGAAAGTGAGAGTTTTCTGAGGATAGTTTATCCCATTCTACAATAGGTGTTGAAGGAGGAATGCACCTTCTGGCAGTTCTTACTTTTTGCCATTAGCTGAGGAGTGAACAGGCACTTCCACAGAGTAGATTTGGACACACAGCTTTAAAAGGCTCAAGTCCAGTAAAACAAGCCTGTGCAAATCTAGGAGAATGAGCCTACGTTCTCAAGAAATGGTCTCACTCAAGAAGTTGAATATAAATCCTTCATGTAATTCTACAAAAAAAAGAAATCATGGTATCAGATTCAAGGGTCGCATTCAAGGACATTGAGGAATTTCTGGAAATGCTAGAGACAGGAACACTTGCTCTGTGTGTGTGATTTAGTGACTTAAATTTGTTTCCACTTTGAAAAATACCTCATCTATCTTCTTGCCCTTCATATTAAAAACCCCTTACTCCACAAACCTTGAAACAGGTAGGATGCTCAAGCTTGCTTTTATCAATGTCTGGGGTAGGAAGGAGAAAAGATTATTTGATTCCATACTGATAAATATGATGAAAGAAGAGATGACAGCAGGGAATTTCATAGTTGGCTTCCCAAATGGTCCCTGCTACTTTACAAAAAAAAAACCCCAAGAAAGACTTACATGTGTGGTAAGGCCTCTCACTACCACTGTGCAGAGTATCTCTGTTAAGATTTATATCTGATGGATGGGCAGTTGGTTTGGTTTGGAATGGACCTTAAAACCCACCTAGTTCCAAACCCCACCTGCCATGGGCAGGGACACCTTCCACCATCCCAGGCTGCTCAGAGCCCCATCCAGCCTGGCCTTGAGCACTTTCAGGGGTGGGGCAGCCACAGCTTCTGTGGGCAACCTGTGCCAGGGCCTCAGCAACCTCACAGGGAAGAATTTCTTCTGCATATCCAATGAAAATCTGCTCTATTAGTTTAGGTTACGTTCTACAGGTTAGGGACTACAGAAATCTTGTAGCAGGGTTAAGTGTTCAGACTGAATTTAGGAGTAATCAGAATTATATTTTATCCATCAAAAAAATGGTCTCCTTTAAATGATTTTGATTCTCAACACTGAGTTGTGGCAGTTATAAAATCTGGTCTCCATCCTTGCAGAGTGCCTCAAAAGGCGTAGTAAAGAATGCTAAGGAGGATGTTTTGTTTGCAGTCAGCCTAGAGACATGGAATGAACTGGTTTCTGGCCTATGCAAAGTAGCTTCACACAGGATTTAAAGTCATGAGAAACATGAATCTCAGTATAAATGAATTTGTGCATATCTAGGTATGTTCCTGGTATGTGACAAATACACATCACACAAATTTACTTCAAGGAGTGAAAATACACCTTTCCATCATAGTGAATTTTTTTTTGCACTGCCACAGAAGTACTCATCTTTGACTAATTACGTAAAAATAAAAAGAAAATTACTCCATCAATAATTTATATTGATCAATTTCAAATATATACTCAAATGCAAGACCTATAGTCTTACATACCTCAACAGAGAAAGAGGAGCTAAAAAGTATCACTTTTTATACAGAAATTAATTTCGTTAGAATGCAAAAACGCTCTGATAAAACAGAATATTTCTCACCAGATGGCTTCTTTTAAAATGAAGTAATTAAAAAACAGAAGTACCATATGAAAAAAAAAATTAAAAAACTCCAGTAAAATAACCCATCCGGGGGTGACCTCAGTTTCAGCTTCGTATTCAATATTACTGCTCAAGATTAATGGATTTATTCTATTATGCATACAGTCTACAGAGAATTAGGCAGCCTTAAGTACAATTTCTCCAGCTTTTAGACCCATGCAGTGCATGAAATCTTCTCTAAGTCGGTCAACTTCAATCACATAAAAATCTCAATTCTTATTTATCTATTTATAATTTTTTTGAAAACTTTTTTCTCTTGTTCCCAAAGAACTACCTCAGTGGTGACCCCCTGATTTCTGCAGTGGGGTTGTGTCTTTCCTGGCCCTTGTGATACCTTCACCCTGTATGCTCAGAGATACTTTCATGAGAGCATCGGGGAAAGAACGGCGCAGAACAAAACATTTCATATCCACACGGTAGATATAATCCACAACCCAGCAACATCCAACCTGCCTTTTCCTTTCTTCCACTGCACAGGCTGCTCTCACTGGTGAATTCTGACCCCACGCACTGCTGACCTGCTCTGAGGCCATCCCTGCCTGCTCCACTGCCTTTGCAGCACACACCACATTCTAGGATTTAGCCCAAATATTGCCTAGACTGGGGCACAGAAGCAAAGGCAAACCCTGTAATCGGGTTTTGTTCCTTGAATCCACGTTCACTCCCATCCTCATTGCCTACCATGGAGGAGCAGCTACAGAATCCCAGGGTTGTACAGCACAGGAAGACAGCATAGCCTGGACCCACCCCTTCATGTATGCACACATGGCACACAAGTGCTCTGCAAAGCTTAAACTTTGTATAAACCACTAGAGAAGCTCTGCCCGTCTCCCCATCTACCATCCTCTGCCCGTTCCAGCCACAGGTTGCTGGAATTGTTTTTTTTTCAATGAATTAACTCCAAGCATTTAAAAGAAAGAACATTTCAATATGTTTTTCTGACAGATAAGAAATTACCTGGATACCAGGAGCTATTGAATTCAGCTTTAATAGTATCAATAAACATTTCTGATTAAATTATGAAATTGATTTTATAATTTTGACCATTATGTTTTTACATCAATATCATCATATGACAGCAAACGTAGTTACCGCTTCCTTATTGATCTTAGACATAGCACTCCAAAGTTCTCATTTGACTATATTACAAAATCAAACTTGATTTCCTACAATACTGTAGTAACTTTTGGTCATGTCTTGATAAGAAGAACCGATAACACATGGATTTTCAAGTTATTAAAAGATATGCTTTGTTCGGAGAAGCCAAGGCACAGTTCTGCTGCCAGTGTTTAGCAGTTTCAAGGCGAGTTTCAGGACTTAGGGTTGTTGTTCTTCTTTTATGTCAAATAATAATCCCTCCTGTTCCTCTTGATGAGCCATCTATCAGGTTTCTGGTGAGCAATCTAAACACTATTTATTAACGAGAAGGAACAAAGTGCTATTTATAATGCTCATTCAAGCAATCCAACGAAAACTCAGAGTTTCTGTAGCTTGGGAGCATTACTCTTGATCTCACCCTCCCCTCTGTCAGGATAATAGCTGTGTGTTGAGCCACTCCATCTCCCCATAAGGTTTAATGTTCTGTTAAGAGAATGCATAATTCAAAAGGACCACTGTTGCTCTGATACATGCATAATAGTAAATCAAAGGCGTAATGTGCTGGATATTTATGTCTCAGGGTTAAGAACAAGTCTGATCAGATTAAAGAAATTTCAGGACTGAGCTTTTTGGCTGCTGTAAATTTCCACAGGCCCTCCCATGTCTGAACCTTTCTAGCCTGAAGAACTATGAGGCATCTTCATTGACATAAACTGCCTTCATGGAACAGGAGCAGTGAGTTGAGACCTTAAGCTGTTTTTTCAGATGGCACTTTCGTAATGAATCTGTGGGTCTGCTGATATGTTACCCAAAGGTGTCTTTTCCAAACAGTCAGTCATGTTTCTTCCTCCCTAATTGTAGGGGCATCTGTTTCCAAATGTAACTGGTCCCTCCAGGCTTTGTGGGTTGAAGAAAAGGGGCAGGAGTGGTCAGCTGGAACTTATGCTCTTATCCCTCTTGCAAGATTATTCCCTAATATTCATGATTCCATAATATTCATGAAAATATTTAAGGCGCTGACAAGCATTTGCCTTGACAAGCCCATGGAGAGCTTGATACACTCTTGTCTGTCTCAAGATAAACTATTCCCTGAAACAAGACATCAGCAGAGCGTGGTGTCTGCTTTCACCTTGCTTTGATTTATAAAAATAAAAATAAATACAACTGGTAAGCTGCTCAAAAAACATTCACAATTTAATGCCTGTGGGAATGAGTGATTTATATAATACTGGTTAAATCAGTCACAGCACAGACAGGCAATGCACTGACTCCATGCAGTAACTCTGGGCCCTGTAAGTGCTGCTGTACCAAAGCCAGAGCACACAAGCTACACCACACCTTACAGCATGCTCTGCTGCTGGCACTGGGGTATCACTGTTTTCTTCATTTGGTTTATGCCAATGCTCCTTTCATTTTCTATCCAACCCTGTACAAAATTTCATTACCTATTTCAGCAGAAAATGCCTCAGTAGATCATCCATCAGAATTAGAGTACAACAAACCAGGGATTTGGGCACACTGGAGTTTGCTGCCCCTCATGACAGATTTGTGTCTGGGCTTTCAGCTCTGAGCCCTTTTGCCAGAACAGCTTCTCCAAATCTTTAAAACACAAAGTCCCTCATTTGGCTGACATTGTCTCAGAAATCCCTTTTTTGCTCTCTGTCACTGATTACCTTTCCAAAACCACACCTTTATCTTATCAACAGCTCTGATTTCATTCAAGATTCTCTTTACAAGTGTAAAAGTATCACATATCCACTGGACACTTTGGACTGGAAACAAGGCAATAGCTCTGCTGGAGTCAATAAAGCTTGTTGATTTATCACCTGTTCAGGATGCAGCCTCAGCTGCAGGTCCATGTGTCTTCACAGAGCCATCTACATCCTGCACTGGAGCTCTTAGGTGAACACCCTAACACCTGAAATCTCCTTGAGGACTCCTGATCTTATACAGGGCAGTGAGAAGTTTAAATTTCCCAGCACAGCCCAGCAAAAGGGGGTTAGGTTGTTTAAGGTATAAACAGCAATTCAACACCAATATCACTGCAAGTGAAGGAAAACACTGGACTATATAGACATGAAAAAAAAAATCCCCTTCTGAAGCACCTATGGTGACTTTTCAACCTTCCTTGGGAATTAGAATAAAACAAGTGAGTGCTTCCCACTAACTTCTGAAACACTTATGTAGGCTCTTTGAAAAGTGCTCCTTTTAAAATTTAACATATTTATTCTTGTAAGTAGTTACACTGATGAAACATGGAAGTGTGGGTATCTTTGTTCTACAGAAGCAATCAGCTGGGGTGCCATGAGTCATCTCATCTTAGCTAACTAAAAGCTCACAGCATCTCATCTCATCTCAGGTACCAGCTCCAACCGTTAGAGAAATTTCTTCAGAACATAATTCATCCCATATTCAAGGGACTGCATTAGCAGGATGAATCACTGAAGAAAGAAGGAATTTCAGTGACTGACTTAAACTAAAAACTAATCTCTAGAGAGGTAAAATCAAGAGAAATAATAATTTTCCTAACCTCTCAAAAAAAAAAAAAAA
>VZTJ01004970.1:956694-990427 GCA_013397795.1 Orthonyx spaldingii
AAAAAAAAAGAAGCTTGCAGCAGAATAGAAGGCAAGAATTTTTCTCTTCAGTCTCACATTGATACCTGAACCATCATGACATTTATTCCTTGCTGTGCTGCCACCCTGCTTTGGCAGCTACTCAGCATTTATCACCTAGGGAATGATTCCAAGGGCTCTCTGGGCAAAGTGATAAAATTGGCAATTTCGACTCAGATCTGGGTTCTGAGCCCTGATCATAATTCACCACTCCATTTTCAAACCAGTTTTTCCTCAAGAAGTGCCAAAAGACCTCGCTGCTTCCTTGGTACTTTACAGACCTCTGTTCTTGGGCCAGAAGCAGCTCATATTGCCACTAGTCACAGTTTATCAAATCACAGATTAAACATTTCCATCCCCAGACTCCGTTTCCCTCACTTCGGCAGTCTTCCCAAGCACATAACGAAGTTAAGTAATCACATAACTAAGGAACATAAAATGTATTTTGGGACAGACTGGGCACAAGCTCTAAATACTTCAGTTTCCAGAACCTACAAACAGAAGTTTCATTATTGTGCTTTCACCACTACACCTCTGATGCTCAAGTAAGGAAATAAAAAATCCGACGTTCCCTTCCCAGGTTAGCTGAGGTTAAACAGGTGGTTTTGGTAAGGATTGCAGTTACATTTTGATTACACTAGCCCACATTCTTACATCACACAATGCAATATGATATACCCAAATGGATCCCTTAGTGCCAAACTGGGGGCCCCCAACTTGATGTTGTTCTAATCATGTTTTTCATTAATCCCTGTGACCTCTGCAAAGCATCACCAACCAAATACAGGCTCTCATAGCTGAGTGTTGGGTTTTCTTTTGGGGGTATTTTTCTGTCTTCGTTTTACTTCTCAGTGGTGCAAAGTAAAAGCAAAAAACCAGAATTTTCAAATTCAACTGTGACCATTAAATCTGAGATTTGTCTGAACAAAAATACATCTAAGGACCAAGTTTATTGCAGTTGGATGGTGTGTCTTGTCTGGTAACCTGATCTAGCCTCCAAAAGGAAAACTCTAAACATCTTTAGAGGGCTTTGGACCCAGCCTCTGCTACAGGAATGTAAGTGTGAGGAAATGTATGCTGCTTTATAAAGAACTAATATTGAAGGGGAGGCTGAAGGAAGAGGCCAATTCTTGATCTCATCCTGGAGTCACTCCACAGACTTCAAATGTGGCCAAATTCTGTCTCCAACCACACCCTGGCAACCTCATTTCCTTTATTAGGGTTGCAATGGCTCTATCTGGGGGGAGAATTTGACCTAGGGGACCTCATTCTTTCCTGGCAAGAGGCCATCACCTCAGAGAATCCTGGAGCTCTCCAGGGCTTTGGACTCAAGAGGAGTCAGAGATTTCTATGAAATTACATCAGGGACACTGGTGGTCACTGGAGTCTCCTTATGTTTTGTGCAGAGAAATATCATATTTGCCTAGAAAACAGAGGCCTGAAGTAGAGTGTGAAGTGGAGATATTTCAGCTCAGAGAAGCTTCACTGGCAATACGGGGAGCAGCACAGTTACTACACAGCTTGCCTGCCTTTTAGCTCTGTAGGTGGAATTTTCACACGCTCTGGAAAGCATTTGACAGATGTTCATTATTATGCACAGCAATAACTGGTGTATATAAAAATGAGCTGCTCAAGAGGGGAGGAGAGAAATGATGCACCTGTTTACGCACCTTCCCATCTACTGCTGCTTCTTCGCTGGAAAATAACCATTAATTTATGCTCATCTGCATAAAAAGAAAAGCCTCTGAAGATTTTGCTCTGGCAGCAAGGGCAGCTGAGGTCTGTTTCAGGCACTCAGTCTATCTTCCAGGTACCCATTTTTAAATCCACCTCTGAATTACACTGCGACCACTTGGAGGCACCACACCGATGGCCAAGGTATGCCAGATGCATTTCCTGCAGCCTGCTCACTCCTGTCCTATCACTTGCTAGGTCCCAGCAGAGCTCTTCCAGTATCTCCTTCACGATGTCTTATTTTTCCCTGACAAAGAGCTTATTACATAGAGGAGCCAGCCGGTATTTACCATGAATTTCCATGCTCTCAAGATTTCTCCTTTATCATCTATATTTTGAGGAGGTAGTGAGAGGAAGGAGTTTTGTCCCACCTCTGACATTAATGATAGAAGATCATGAGTTACCTCTGAGAACTCCAGGCTTCTGTGCAGACCTGCTTGTGCAGTACAGATGCAGTGCAGAAGTACACCCAGACCCTTTGGGATGACCGGGGGAAGGAGCAGTGGCTGCATTCCCGTCTCTTGAACCCTGGGAGCTGCTCTAATCAAGGCCATGGCAGAAACCCATGTTGGTACTGGATGATGGTTTGCAACCTCTCTGCCTTCCAGCCTTTTCCAGAAGGTTCCCCAAGGCTCAGAAAAATGCCTAGACCCATGGGAAAATGATCAACAGACAAACCAGGTGAAGCAGGATGGAAAACCAGTCAGCAGCCTCAGACTAATTAACTATTTTAGGAATATTTAAGAGCTAAGTGCAGCTTCAGCAAACAGATTTCCCATGGAAAAGGCAAAGCAAAAAACCGGCTGCCCTTCCTACCTCCACAGCACCAAGAGGCTGTAGATCCCTCAGCTGGCCTGTGCCCTGTCCTGTGCCCTGCTGTCCAGACAACCTTCTGTCCAGCAGACTGGCACGGATGCTGGTGATGTAGATGGGCAGACAGAATTCAAAACCTGGCCCATCAGTAAGCTACGCAGCCCAGAAGCAGAGTGGAAAAACTGTTGGTATGCAGCATTTTCACATTTCCTTAATCTTCCTTTTCTCTGCCATATGAACCAGGGATGGGCAAGTAAGGAAATCCCCCATCAGCAGCTTGAACACAAGTCTCTAATATCAGTAAGACTATTTAAGGAGTAAGGCTCAGGAAGGGTGTCAGAATAAGACTCCATGTGGATTTATTACTTTATACTGTTTCCAGATACTTTTTTATTTCATCCACAACAGATTATTCCTGACACTTTTAAAGGGCCCCTGGCCCATTTGCTTATTGATCTGATCTTTACTAGCAATGAAACTAGAAGTCTTTGCTTACTCAACTTCTGGAGAGTTAAGAGGATACCCTTTTATAATATTCACTGAAATTGCTTCTTGGCTAAAATATTCTCTCGTCAGTGTTTTTCATGTGTTCAGCAACATCTGCAGGATGTGGAAAGAACAGAAACAAACCAGATGTTGCAAAAGGTAGTGACACTGAGAAACATAATTATTACAATATCTTGTTCAATTTTTTCATCCATCTTATGCCTTCATACATCAATAACTTTTACTGCTGAAACAGAGACTGACTCATCTAAGTCCTCTCTAAACAGATTTACAATCATTTGTAAAAATTGACGTATACCTCCCATTAAAGCCAAATTTCCTTTAGCAATTTCAGAGGAAAATAGATTAAGGGAATGTGGATATTTATCTCAGCCATCAACATTTATTCATTTAGGTAATTATCACTTCATTATGCTGTCAAAGAGAGCATGCAGGGAAATTCACCACTGATGAACCAACCACCATGGAAGTCCTCCGCCTCTCCTGTGAGTTTGGGGTGCCAGCTCCTGCCCTCGTCAAGCATTTGTCACAGTGATACGACAAGGGCCAGGACTCCAAACAGGGTACAAAGGGAATCTCCTGTGCCGTGCGACTGAGAAAGTGCAGCCTGATCCAACAGCGCCCCCAAAAGCAAACCCAGGGAGCTGGACACCCCAACACCCTCCCAGCCTACACACACCTGCCTCGCATCTGCTCCACAAACTTGCTGCTTCACTTTGAAAGCTGTTTAGTCCATTAGAAGAAGCGAAAAATAAAATAAAATAAAAGATTTAAAAAAAAAATTAAAAAATCATTTCAGTCTCACAAATGCCTGCTACAGTGCAAAAACCAGGACAGTGTTTTAGATTGGGAAAATTTTCCAGTTATTTTAACTCAGACTTCAGGAATTTCGTAGGGGGATCAGAAGACCTGCAAGCCCTGCCAGATTCTGAGGGAACAAAGTATAACTAGATTAATATATAAATCTTATTAACTAAAATGTAGCTGAATACAATCATTTGTTATCAAAGTCTTTCGATTGTTTAACAAATTGCAGCATTTTGGTCTCACGGGCCCCCTGCCAAGTTGAGGCCTAATTAAGGTGGTTGGAAATGAATAGTGTTCTAATTAGTTTAATTACAATATGATGAATTATCAAACTAATTTTTAAAAACAATGTTCAATTAGCCTTTGAGCATTCAACCCACATTTTCCAAAACAGGAAATGAAGCGGAACACGCTTGTTTGTATCAGGAGGCTGGAGGCTGAACCACCCCAACGCAGGAGACGCCAAGGATACAGTCAGACATGCTGCTCCTCTCCTCCTTTCACCCCACTGCAGGCTTTGGACATTGATTCCAACACCTTTGGCCACATCTGTGGGAAAGCATGTTGCTCAGTCCAAGGATGGACCAATTCTACTCTTCAGATTCTTGACCCGGAGTTTTCCCTGTTCCTTCCCTTAATCCTTCCCTTCATAGAGGTTGCATAGAAAATTCCAAGTTATTACATGCATGGCCGTACTCACATGCTGGGTTTTTTTGATCCTTACATTTCTAAGCAATGAACAACCAAACTCCTTTGCCCACAAACCATATAGGTGCACAAGCTCCTACCTACAGCACACAGAGGAGCATCATGGCTGTAACCACTCAGTCTGTGCTGCAGAATACCGCCTGCACAAAAAAACATTCTCCATTTTCTGAGTATGTTTCTTTTACATTTATCCCCCTAAGGCTATTTTCTGCCTCTGGCTACCAATCCCACTGTGCCACTCCCCCAGGCAGGAAACCTTTCCAGAAATACACTTGCACCTGCATAACCTCAGTAATGTTGCACCCTTGGAAGTGAAAGCACTATCTGGTCCTACTGTAGAGAGGTTCATTACTGAAGGAGTGGCCAAAGGTCATCACCTTTCATTAGCACTGCCAGGTATATAAGTAGATTTTGGCTCAATTACAGCCTACCTCACTGCTAAGGAATAGAAGAGGAGGTATTAAAAATATAGGCACCATTGAAAGGAAGGAAGGAGCAAAGAAGTCCTCTTTAATGACATGAATCCTTTAACAAATAATCAGGTTAAAAATGATCCACTTGGTATTTTGATGAAAATGGATTTTCTCATCCTGTGAACCAGAAAGAAAATGTGGCAGTAAAATAGCTTTCGGCATGACTTAATTATCCCCAGAAAGACTCGGGAGCCTGCTCCAGTAAAGCACTTAAATGCATGCCGAACTTTAAGCACATGGGCATTCTCAAGGGACTATTCATATATCTAGAGATAAGCATGTGCTTAAGTGCTTTGGCAAGACACAGATCAAACTGAAGTCTCTCATCAGGGCCTGGAGTCACAGCTAACACATCTGGCAAGCGTGACAAGCGCTTGAGATGTCCTGTCCACCTGGGTGCTTATAAAGTCCTCATTGTCCAGACTATCGAAGTGTTTCCCAATAAATGAAAATAATCAATCACCGTTTCCTTGCTTCCTGACTGGCATGTAGCAAGAGAATTTAAATAGGTACGTGTATCTGTAGATTAAATCAGTTTGCTAAAGGGAACCAAAACAAGGAGATGAAGTTGCCATATGTTTCTGCTTGTGCTGAAGCTAGTGGTCATGCTTGCTTTTCCTGGAAATTTGTTCCACAAGCTTAGTCTGGATATGGCCAGAGCCTTCATCTATTTGTCAGCAGTGGCAAGGATCCAGTAGATGAGGCTCTTGCAAGAAAAAAGGACTGCAGGGAGCACTGGCCTCTCAAGTAACTATGTTCAAACATCCCAAAGGCTTGAGCTCTCAGAGAAAGCGTCCGGCCAACCGCCACACGCCGTGGAGCCGCTCCAGGCTGTACAAAGGCATATTGCCTTAAGGGCTTGGTGATGTTTTTTGGCAGAACACATGACTAAGGTCCTAGACCCAAAGTCTAGGCATGGTTGCCCAAATAGGCAAAAACTGGAGTTTTGCTGCTGCCCCCACCCTTAGCCAGTCACAGCTACAGGCACCCGGCACTGCGTAGGTGCCCAGGTGAGAGATTGCTGCTCAGCCCAAAGTGCTTTCAGTGCACTACAGAATAAAGCGTTCTCTGAAGAACTCCTCTTCTCTTTTATCTAATTCTTAATCCAAATAGACAGCTGGCTGTGTACCTTCCTACCAGCTTCCCCAGATACTTTCTGCAAGACTGCAGCTGTAGGGAGAACAAAAAGCAGCCTTCTGGCTTGACGAGGATGGGGAGGCTGCAGCCAGGCTGGGTCTGTTCAGTATCAGTGATGCATTCAGTGAGGTGGGTGCTTGAAACAGGTGCATTGCCAGCCATGCAAGCTTATAAAAATGAAAAAAAAAATCCCAACCACTAACAACAACAAAAAAATCACTTCTGGCAAGAAAAAGGTTAATAGAAACAGTAGGTATAAAGATAACTTGAACCCATCATTAAAGAAATTCAGTTATTTAGTCAATTTTACTTATTTACAGACTAGAAGATTAATGAGCTCAAATACAAACTCAGACAGTAATTAGGTTTCAAAAACATACTATAACACAATCAATCATTGCTTGGGAGTATAATGACATTAGGGTAGAACCCTCTTTCAGCTGAAGTTATTAGCATGTGATTGGTGAAGACTGGACTTGAAGAGAGAGTCTACCCCAGGGTCCTGTAATAAAATGAAAGAGGAATCTTAAATAAGGAGAAACTATGTCTTTGACCCTTTGTCCTTTGCCTGTAGATGTAGAGATACTGTACTCGGGATTTAGGGCTCTGTAACAGGACTTCAGGGAATGATGGCATTTCAAAAGACAGTTGGTATTTTACTTTAAACAAGGCTTTACTTGAGACCTAAAACGACACAGAAGGTATGTATATGTCCTCTAATCTGGTCTTTGAGGCTATTAGCAGCTCCTTCTGAGGCATTTCACATCTCTTCTCAAAGTCTTTGCAAACACATCAGCTTAGAGAAGGAATTCCAAATGTCACAGAATACAAAGTAGGAGAAAGGGTGAAAAACAATATAGAGAAAGAAAAGCAGAAACTGTACAAAAGCAATTTTTTCAATTATTGTCGCTAAAACATTTTATTTTTGCTGAGGAACCACATAAATGGTTTTTATATATTCTCTTCGTGAGGAATCTGGGTAAATGTTCCTGAAATCCAGCATCAGATGTGTTCACAAAGAAAAAGACGTGACTTTTAAGATTTAAGTCCAACTTCAAAGTCAGGTTTTTATGCATTCATCAGCTGAATTCAGCTCCCACAGAAATCAGTGGTAATTTTTCCACTGATCTGAACAAAAGTTACAACAGTGTGTATAATTTTTTCAATTCCACCTAAGTAGCTAAAAGCAGACACTTCAAGCAAAGGCTTTTAAAAGAGGCCATGGCATTTGCTCACATTCTCTAAAATGTCTTTGAAAAATCATATTCCAAAACAATATTTGAGCAGCTAAATAGAAGTAGCCTAATTTTCAGAGATACCAAATACTATCAGATTTCAATAATTTCAGTATTCATCAGGTGTTAAAATCATACTACATCCTTCCACGTACCTCTACGCAGGGTTAAGTACCTACACGACAAAGTTTGAAAAATGTCAGCCTTTACCCCCACATACACTTCTCACATAGTATCCAAGTAAATAACACTTCCACAAATAACTTATACACCACCACCACATCTAAAATGAAATCTTCATAATTTCCTTCACCTCAAGGGCTCTGTGGCAGAACTCCTGCATTTTGCTACCAGCATCATTCTCTATAGACATCTAGTTGCTATTATTTATTCACTCTGGTATTCTCAGCTATCCCAATTCCCAAATGAACAATTGAAATGGATTGCAATAAGGACGTGACACACAGGAATAAGAAGCTGAAATGTATTTCCCAGCTTCAACCTTCTAACCTGAGGGAAGGTTATGATAGTTGACATGACAGAGGTCAACAGCAATCGGTCCTAGTGGTTACTGTCACATACCCGGAATATTTTGACAGCTTTTCAGAGCAATTCTAGTGGTTGATAAATCAAATGCAGAAGAGCCTTAACTCAAAATGTACTGTAAATAATCTCAAAATGCAGGGGGGCAAATACAAAAGCAAAACTATATTTCAGATCAAGAGTGTGAAAACATAACAACATGCAACTCAAGTCAATACAATCAATCCTGGTAACAAGAGCAGTCAATGCAATTACACTTTATAAAATCAAGCATCCTCCTACTATGAAAACCAAGAAAGGAAGGAAATGAATGAACATGCCCCTCTCTAGCAGCATATGACTGTTACAGTTTCACCAAACACAGCTAAACAAGGAGCAGAACAAAGCGTAAGATCTGGAAACCTTGGTAAAGGAGCCAGTGCCATGTAAAAATCTTTGGTCCTATGGACAAGATTCTACCTGACTGTTCTTCTGACCCTGTATAAGTAAACTAATTTTCACCCACTGATAGAAAAATCTAATCTTTCCAGTAACATTTTTCTAAATTTAAGCTGCTCAGCCTTCTTTTTTTCTTCCCCCCGTGATAGAAATACAAATGTGATACATGACATTAAATCAAACCGTGCGATTTCAACTGCCCAGGTAAGAGAACTTGTGAACTATCTTTTAGCTTTCCATCTGAATTTAGGGCACAAAAAAGCCTGGATGGAAAAACTGATTTTGTTATTTACGCATCTGAAAATTCTTTCCTGTTGATCAAAAGTGAATTTAAGGCATTTTCAAAAATCAAATAATGCCTCCAGTGATTTGGTATAAGAACTGATAATGTGTTCATTCTTCCATCTTGTCCCCTCACCTTCCCACAAAAGTCAGCACATGCCCTGCCCATGGAAAGCCTGAAGCATAAGAATCTCAATATACTAAGTTCCCAGGTGGAAATTCTAGATTTCCCATTATTTAGGCTCCATGCCCAGAACGAAATGATGCCTTTCTTATAAAAACATTGCTGCTGACCTGAGTCCTGTGAATGAAGAGAGACAAGATGAGAGCAGGCAAAAGGAGTCTTTCTGATGATCCCCCTTAACTAAGATGATAGTTTTTGGATGGAGAATATTTGATGATCTTGTGATAGATGTTTGAAGCCGGACTACCAAAAGGAAGGTGCAGTGGTCACAAAGTGTGAGGTTAGAGATCTGCACCAGCTAAACATGGGTTAGCTACCTGTGGGTGTTAAGCCCTTTACCTGTCTCCAGGGAAGCCTTTTCTGTCCAGAAAGAATACAAGAACTTTGGCTGCTAGACAGGGTACCTGAGGTAGGTGCACACCAGCAGCGCACACAGCTCACTCTCCAAGGGTACCCTGCAATGTGTGTGCATGTCTGATTGAAGGAGAAAACACATTTTAGCAGGTCATAGGTAGTATTTCCTGCCATCAGGCTTTGCACACACTTGTCCCTATCACCTTCTCCCCAGCATCTGTTTGGACATCTGCCCAAAATGGAAATGTCATTAATTTCATGCAGGGTTGCAAATTGGTTTTAGCCATAGCATCCCTATGCAAGGGGTGGTTGATCACCATTGCCTGTAAGTGATGAAAGAGAATGACAGTCTTACAAAACTTAACCATGAATGACTACTTTGGTTTGTAGTATCCTAAGTGAAAACACTGCAAACGTACTTCCAGCAAATTATTTATTTCCCATTTAACTAGCACAAAAGAACTGCAGATACAAACAATTATTGATACTACATTATGTGCTTGCATATGGTAGAGAGAAAACACAGTTTAGCTGCATTTTTCTTTTTCCTCTTATGGAAACCATTTAATCTTAACACCCCTTTCTCCTGGCAGAGAAAACTGAAGTTAGTATTTCCTGATATTTCCAGCCTAGAGACTACTCATCTGTCATTTTTTCATCACCAGGGTTTTACATGTGTATGTCCAGCCTCAAGCACTCTCACAATGACAAAAGTATTTGTGGATCCCTGATTTGTTACCTGCCTGCTTTTCTTGTAGTATTTCCTCACCAGTTTTAAAGTGTCTCAGGAAATCTCCATGGGATTCCATGGATCAGATAACATGAAAGGGTCTGTAAACCCGACATATGTTCAATTGTGGACTCCTATGACCAAAACAGCAATCCCTAGACATCTTCTGGATCATTCATAAAGTCACATATTCAGTCTTCAAGACAGTTATGGCATGACCAAACTAAAATTACTGAGAAAGAAATTAAAGAAAGCAGTTATAAAGGTGAGAGAAGGAAACACAGAGTATGCCTTGCAATCCCATTATTTAATATTTTTCAAGACAACAATGAGGATTTAGTAAAGTAAATAGTTCTTAGAGACAAAATATCTTCTATTTTGACATGGTTTAATGGCTTTCAAAACTAAGAATACTGCTCACCAATTAGGAAAAAAAGAGTCGCTAAGTAAGAAATCGCAAATTCTTCAGCTTGGCAAGGGATGCTCAGGTAGACTCCCAGGAAAGCTGACGGGAAAGCCGAGCAGCAATGCATGATCAATGCAGCCCACATCACATGATGGGAAACCAGCTAACACTGAACAGCTCCAGCACACTGCCACTGCTGCTGTGGGGTGATGCTGTGAGTCCCTGTCAGTGCTGCACAGCACTCTGACCCTGAAGAGACTGGAATGAATGTGGATCTTTCCATCTGAACTCAGAGATCCTGGAAAAGCACTAATATATGCATTCAAGTAGAAAGAGAATTCCTCTTGGTCATCACTGGTGTCTACTTCAGGTTAAATGAACTATTTCTTACTACACAACCCAGCTGATTAGACCACACATTAATCCAGCAACACCAAAGGAGATGAAGGTACTCGCCTTCAAGCAGGGCATAGTCACACTGATGTAAGATCTGGGCCATGGTCTATATCACAGCCACTGCCAGCTTCCCTGGCTGTACAAAAACAGGTCCTAAACCAAAGAGTCACAGGGACACAACAGCCAGGTCTCACAAGACCAGCTTGTATGAGTGCAAGTCTCAGTAACTTTTGGCAATTCAAATCCATTGTGGTTGCTACAGCTGGGTTCAGCTTCATCGTCTCAGCAAGACCTTCAAAAATGATGAGGGTTTGAGACAGAGCCAAGCTCCTTGTCAGCACTTCATACTTCAAGGCATTTGTATTTATAATTCCTGCTACTTAACACAACAGATTCTAGCATGACAACTCCTAGAAAACTTATGCTGGGGTCTTCATTTACAGGATTTGCACCAGAGCTTAACTAAATTTGAAAGCATTTGTATGGCATCTCAGTTTAAACTGCTGGTTGATGTTTTACGTTTTAATGTTTTAAGTAAAGTTTATTATGACAAGTCAGTGAAAGTGCTTTTAGTAGGTCAATAAATCAAGGACCTATCATATCACTGGGTGACAGTTATGCAAAGCATAGAAGGAAATTTGATATTATTCCAACAAAATAGCAACTACAGCTACTTCCAGCTTAGCTTCCACACTAGCCAGTTGATTGTGAATTGAAGAGGTAAATAATTATATTTTGTGGAAGTAAAACAAGCTCTTTGTAGATTTGTATTTGTCTGATATTTTTTAAATGCTCTTGGGTGTGGGAATTATTACATATTTAATCTAAAATAGTCCTCTGGATGCCCACCATGAACTTTGTTCTATATCTAGTGCCTAATGTGGAGGAATGGGGAATGGGCTGAGCAAAAATATATAGCAGCTGAAAACAAGAGGATAAAACAGATTTCTGAGAGATTGGATTCAGTTTTGGCATCTCTTCAACCATATGGAAATTGAAGGGATGTTAAAAAAGCTCTAAGATGGGATGTGCAGGACAAGATTGGGAAGTTTCCCTTGTTATTACTGTCAGGAGAGTAAAACAAAAAAACTCAAAACTGCAAACAACCAACTTTTTATACACAAGTGCACTCCTGTCAGATCAGGATGTGTGCCTAAACTTCAGCAGCAATGACCCAAATGAATTCTGAAATTGTTTACACCTGATCAGACATATATGAGAAGTCTCTTTTAGACAATCAGGCAGAAATCGAAGAAAAATTCTCAGAGATAAACTATTATTGGCCTCTTCTGCTCCACAGTGCTTTGAGATGCCTGGTTTAGCTTTTCAAAACAATAGCAGCTGCTCGTTGCCTGGTGTAGCATCACTCCATGTCCAAGCCTTAGGTTTGGACTCAAGGGCTGCAGCATAAGAGATGTTACATCACAGAGGGACTCACGGCTGGAAGACATCAGGGAAGAACCCAAGCTGAAACCAAGCATTGAGTCAAAATTACACTGGAGAATCTACTGCCATGTTTTCTTCAAATATAAAGGGCAAAACCATGTGTGTTTATTCTGGATGCCATTTCTTTTTTGACTGTAAATTAAGGGATTTAACATATATAAATCTTTCTGTGAGAGGACTGCTACACTTAAAACCTGAGAAAATGCCCATGGATTCCACTGTCGTCAGGGCTAGCTAGTTAATCTGTTATGCACCACAATGGTATTTCACAAGCAATCCGGAAAATTTGAGAAAGCTTGGGAAAAGCATTTTAAACCGCTCTTGCCTTATCTCAGGATCCAAGCCTCTCAACCATTTGCATCTCCTCTAAGGTGAGAAATACACCACAATCTTAAAAGTGAATCAGAGTAGAAGGTATGATGAGTGGGTGAAGTAAGGAAAAAGACAACTACATATCAAACCTAGGTCTTTGAAGAAGATCCATTTGAGGTCGTAGAAGGTAGTGTGTGAATATGTTTACCTGCTGCAGCAGGACCTTCTGGGGCAACACTCAAAATCAAAATGATGTCTGCAAAGATGTGTCACCAGGATCTCACACAGAATAACTTTGCTCGTAAAGGCTCGGCAGGCAGGTGACGTTTGCTTTGGGGAATGTTACATGGGTCATGTGCAAACCCAAATCATTCACACTTGTGAAACACAGCCTGAGATACTTGCTTAGCACACAGGGAGAAGTGGCAAGCTTAATCAAGAAGAGAATTGGAAAACTGGCTGCAGAAACTGCTCCTTTACTGCCCCAGCTGAAAGGCTGGGTCACTGCACTGGCACTCCTCAGACTGACATTATGGTGCCAGACCTCAGCAACTTTGGGCAGATCACTTTTTTCTGTCCCTCTCTGCTCCCTTGGATAGCTCTGCCTTTTGAAAGTGTAAGTCTGGAAGGGTGAATTATCATAAGTATTCCGTTTTAAAGCTATTGACTGTCTTATGTGGAGAATAAGACAGTATCCCTGACAAGCCTTTTCACTCCAGCTGCATCTTCAGTCTTTCCTGTGGGGTCAGAGTCCTACTCTTTCTGGTACTGCATACAGAAAAAAAGGGGCATTTTTAATCTTAAAAAGACTTCCTTGGTATCTGAGGCACAGAAGAAGATAACCTGTTATTACACCCTGTCCTTTACACATTAAAGCACCATTCAAATGACATGCAGATTGGGGTCTGAATGGAAAAACTGCTAAATAACAATATCTTGTAATGCAATGAGGTTTACAATTAATGACTGAGCAGAAAAATCGACCCTGAAAACTTATATAAAATAATAGATGGATGACCTTAATTTTGTTTTATCAAGTATGAAAAAAGACAGGCAGAACGGCAAATAGGAAAACACAAACCCACACTGCTAATCTCAAATATGTAAGAGTAGTACTGAAAAAGGTGCTTACAGTGAATCCCATGATTCAGTGGGATTAATTATAATTAAGAAAATAACCTCTGTAAAATATTTCTGTATAAAATATGGGGTCCAGTAATGGAGTGTAAAGATCAGAGGGCAAAGTTGTCTTAAAAACTTTTAAGAAAGGGAAAGATGGAGAATTGAACAGAGAAAGATCACAGCAGTGGTTAAGATAAATAAGAGATTTTTAAAGTACATACAGAAGGAGAGGGCAGTGAAGGAGACAGAAGGGTCTCTTAAAAATGGCAAGAGTAGTTGATTGACACAAGCAGGAAGAGCATTGTTTAAGGGGGAAAAAATGAAATTAATTCTTCACCTGAGTGTGCAGAGAGGAGAGGGGACAGATGCCAAAAAGAGACATAAATTTCCCAGAGGAGAAAGAGAAGTGCTTAAGGAAATCAAGATCATGCTAGTGCTGGTGATCAAGAAAGTGGAATGTTGGAAAGCTAAAAAAAAATTGCAAGAACAAACATGTTGTATCCCAAAATCCAAGGGAGAGAGGAAGAAATACTGCAGACGCTTAGAACCTGGAAAGAACTTGGTGGGAAGCTGCATGTGCTGGGAGAAATCTGACACTGCACTGCCACGTGGTTCAAGCTAAAATCAGTTTGTGGATGCCACCCAGCAAGCTGGTATTTTTGCTTCAAAGACCTTTTGGCAGTAAAGGCAATTTTACTAGCAATAAAAAGGCCGGTCTCCTTTGCTTCTTTCTTACATGCCTGGTTTCCTTTCCACCACCTGTTTTCTGCCAAGTCAGTCTGTGACAGAGAGGGTGCCTGTGAGGGAATGTTCCTGAGGAGCACTTCTGCGGAGTGTGGCCACCACACTTCCCCACAGTGGATCTCAAATCCCCTGCTGAAGCTGCAGTGCTTGGTACTGCTCCCAGTGTGCCTTTCTACCTTCGAACTACCTTTTAAGCAGATCTGGAAAACAGAAGACTTACCAAAGACATAGAGAATCCATATTGAATTGAGAAATCAGTGACCTTGGTCCATAAAAGCTACAGATCCCAAAGGACTTGTTCCCACACACACCAGATCAGCCTTAAGCATGTGGCTGTTCCATCGATGCCACTGGAATTGCTCACAAACATCCATCTGAGTACACGAGCTTCTGTTCGAGTGAAGAAGCAGTAATTAAACTGGGCCTACACCATGTATATCATACAAATGGAAATAGAAAACATCAGTAGAGGGACTAATGTTGGAGGGAGATGGTGTCAATGACACTCACTTAAGCTAAAAAGTCAGGCCCTAAAAGAATTTGTGGGGAATTTGGCTACACTAAGAATAGACAGTACTTGGAGCAGCAATGGGGCAGCTGCTATTCGTAGAAGTTTAGAATGGCTTTTCTAAACTTAGTCTGCAAGTATTCAAAAGTGGTCAATACTGAAGGATATGCACAGATGCTACCAGGAAAAAAAAACCTGCTGATTGATGAGCATGATGAGGCAAGGTGCTGAGTGCCAGTTCCTCAAAGGAGCTCCACTGATCTTCACCAGTTGAAATCCAGCCTCTACATGCTTCCTTCTACACCTAGCAACGTGATTTCAGAGCTCTGAATCACACAGAAACATTTTTTCACTATGCAAGATTATGTCCCCAGGGCCTAATCCCACTGACATCAAGGGCAGACCTTTGAATAGCTCCAAGGGTTGGTATGGACTTCCAATGAACATATCCCTTCTCATCATCTACAGCACTTCCCAAATTACCCCTGAGTAACTGGCTTTACTTGCCTGGGGATGGCTTTGATAATATTCCCAATCAGAGCAGAAACTGAGGCCATGAAAGTAAAATGGGTTGATGGAAAGAGCAATTGAATGCACCAGATATACACAGTGCAGGTGTGGGGAGCACAACAATGAGGATTGAGAGAAACGTCAGTGGTCAGTGGCCAGGGGGTGTGCTCTTTGGGTGAAACTCTGCCCAGCTATCACTTGATGATAATAACATGCCTAAAATAAACAGAAGTGCAACTGAGAAACTTAGGACAAGACAGAAATAAGAGCAGAAGCTGCAACTCTTTGGAAGATTTATAATTTATGACCATTTCATGGCATGAGTTCAACTGTGACCTCTCAGCTGGCAGCTGTCTTTATGCTGCTTTCTCCTTCCACCTGCCTAGTGAGAAAGCAACCACCAACTCTGTGAGCATGGATAAATCTGTCATACTGACTTACACAATGAACTCTCTGGAGGGAGACTGAAGTAGTCCAGAGAATAAATCTAGCCCTCAGAAATAGTAGCGAGGTTGTCCAAATTTACAGCATCTCCTTTTAACCCCTTTGGTGTGGACCTTAGTGACTATAATTATAACTGGCTCAATCTGACATGCTGAAGCTGGGAATCCTCTGCAACGTGATGGGTGTCTTGATCAGGACAAGAGTCAAGACACAAAAAGCATCCAGGACAGGTCAAGGCTGCAATCTTCAGCTCTCATCTGATGCAGCAGCCCTAGGCTTTAAAGCCTTACACAAGGACACCCAGGTGGGAAAAAAAGGTTTCACAAGAGAAAAATGTCTTTGCAGAAGTGTTCAGATCACAAGGACAAAGCACTGAATTAGATTTTAAGGCCAAAAAGTATTATTGGTTTAGATGGATTAGTGGGGTCCTTCCACTCCTCCTACCCTTCTGATGGGAATATGGCAGATATTAAATTGATGCTGAATATAACCCATACCAGAAAGACATCTTCTAATAAAATCCCTCTAAGACAAAGCATCTTCATATGCTCCAGCAAAGTACTTTAACCAAACCAAATGGCTGGCTGTGAGTGGGGCTCACAGCTTGTTAAAGAAGCTACTATTATTTTCAAATGAACAGTTCAAAAAACAAGTATCAGATAGCACTTTTTGCTCACGGTTATTATTAAGAATTTATATCTAAATAATTTATAAGGGCTTTGGACTGTGATTCACCTGTGTAGTAATAGGTGATAAATTCTAATAATTCTGATAGGTAGTCAAAAAATTGCCCATCACTGTAGCTTACTTTGGACACTGCCTACAGATGTGCTTGGACACCTTTCAAACAGATTTGCAACATTTATGACATTGTTGAGCCTCACAGAAATAGGACCTTAGTACAAAGGCAAGAAAGCTACAGTATCATACAACATTGTGGCCACGACCAATTCCAACACCACAAAATCCCCGTCAGGCAAACCCATTATTCTCACCAGACATTAGTTTTATTCACACAATTTCTTTCTCCTGTTCCTCTAGATTGTGTCTGAGCTTTATACTGTCTCATGAACAATGAAAGCCAACTTAAGACATCTGCAAAGTCACATTTAACTTCACCATAGCATGGTTTTGCTCTGGAGAAAGCAGTAAATGGTAGAATGGGTGAAGAGAGGCTCCTGTATCCACCTTTTCTACTGGAAAGGCTGCTGTGTAGAAAGGATTATTCTTATTTTCCTTCGAGGTCCTGAAGGGTGCACTGCAACTGGTCTATATTATTCTCGACCCTCTATCCTTTTCTTCCTCATCCTTGCTTTCTGTAAGATTTAGAGTCAAGATTTACACTCTGAAATTTTATCTTGAGTGTTCCTCAAGCCTTATCACACACACCAGACACAGCTTTCTCCTGTTGTGCTTAAGTTGTTTCCACCCTTTTTCCTGCAGTGCTTAGCTTCCAGAGGTCTACAACATTTGCCATGCCTTAACTAACAGAGGAAACTACTGTGCAAAAAGAATATTGTTTGTCTGAAACTCATGAAATCACAAGGCTTTCTATTCTATTATGGCAATAGCACTCAAATCTTCTGTTGTCTACGTCTCCGTCATTAGTAATATCAATACTTTTCCCTTAGCTTTTATCCATATTCCTGCTTTGTACTTATAACCTTCAAAGAACAGAGAGGCCTCTGATGGGATGAAAAAGAGCAGTGACCAAAGGAGGGCTCAGTTTCCTTGAGGGTTTTATTATAAAATTGAGTACCAAACCAAATAATCTGAGGCACTTGGTAGGAATCACCTTCCAACTCCTTGAAAGATGGGAAGCTTTTTTCTGCCATTGAGGCAGCCTTCAAGCAGGGAATTAGAGTATGAACCTTTAAACGGGCTTTCCTAAAGGGGAAAAAAAACCAAAAACCAAAAACAAAAAAAACCCAACAACTTGTCAAGAACTTCTGTACAAGTGTTCCTGTCCAGGTACCACAGTAACATTGGGAACAACTGTGTGCAGAGATCATCAGTGTGCTACCCAGGCTGCTAAAGCCAGATGGCCAAAGGTGCTGAGTACCCTCAGCTTCCCACGAACTGAAGGGAGCAGCAGGTACTCAGACACATTACCCTGCAGAACTGGGCACTGAGCAAACCACCTTGCATGTGCTTTTCTCTTTAAACATGCATTTCCACATTGCTTAATTACCTGATTCTGAAACAGTTGGTTAGAAGCTGTGCGAGGCACATTCCATGTGGACTGCAGTTTCCAAGGTTTAGCTCATAAAAGCACTGTGGTAACCATAATATCCCACATACTGTTGACAGTACAGGAATGCAATGTAGCCTAACTCTGCTGGCTGAGGCAATGTTCGGGTGGCATGTGAAAGAGCCCCCAGTATGACAGAGGAGGAGAACAAGCTACTGGCCTGCAGGGGGAACCTGCTGTACCTTGTTGCTCTCAGGCCTTTCAATTCTACATTTCAGGTCTCATTCTTGTCTTTTCTTACCTTCCCCCCCCCAGTATGACTTGTATCTCTACAGAGCCACACAGCTCAGTCAAAAGCTTATACCCCTGTATAGATCTACGGTCACAAAATTTCTGCCAGAATATGTTTTGACCCACCTAACTGTTGGTCCTTCTTAGACTGCAAAAACCCATTTCTAAGCCGATCTATCTTCAGGAATCGGATTTGCCATCCTCCCTCTCTTTTGCACGAGGGACTCTGCCTTGTCTGAATGAAAAAAAAACCTCTAAATGTGACAGAGAATGTGAGGAAAACAAGTCAACACACCCAATACCTTCACCAAAACAGCAGTACAAACACTCAAACCAGGTCTGAACACATCCTTCAAGGTTTAAGTCCCTCAAGACCATATCTAACTGAGCACAAAATGAACACCTGCAAGAAATTATTCTAATGTGTATGAATTTTCACAGATTAACCTATTTTTAAAATTTCGCTTGCCAGAGGATAGATTCTAACCTGAACCACAATGATTTATACTCATGGTCTCCACGCCTGACCTTCTCCACACACTGTATGGCAGTGCACAACTTGCTTGTATCACCAGCAAGGTTCCCTTCACTACACAGGTTGCTGTCCAGCCACAATGGTGGTGTCTGAAGTGATGGATTGAGAGAGCTCAAAGAGTCACAGAACATGGTGCTACAACTATAGCAAGCTGTTTTCTACTTTGTCATTTATGTCTGAAAATGGGATATTTTTGCTGGGCCTGAATGTGGAAACTCAAAAAAAAAGTTCTAGGGAATAGCAATAAGAAATGTTGCTTGCTCAGCAAGATTTGGGAAGAAAGGAAATTATCTATTTTGTGAATTGAAATTATCCCCTTAATGAATTTGGCTCACTATTTCTGGTAAAAAAAAACCCTCATGCTTTATTTTTGTAAAAAAAAAAAAAAAGTGTCAGCTGTCCAAAAATACTGAACAGCTGTCCTGAAATAGCAGATTTTCCTGTATGTTTTCTTTATGATTCAGTCCATTCCATAATTTTGCAATGAGAATTGCAGACAGTTCTATTTTGCTTGCAAGAAATATGCACAACATGGCATGTTCCTCATAATCTTCTGTGATTAATGTGTAAAAACAGTCAGAACATATTTATACAAAGGTTTGTAGAATTACAGAGATTGATCTTGGTTTCACTCACAGCCAATGGCTAAGGAGCACTTCAATCTGCTACAGGTGAAAAGGTAATGCAAACACTTGTGTTTATTTAGGACAGCTATTGGGAATATTTCATGCCATATTTCAAATACAAATACTCTTTGGCTGTCTCCAAGTTAAGGAAATAGAAAGTCATTAGTATATGGTTTTCTACAACCTATTGTAAATATTAAAATTACACAGGTCATTTGACCCAAATTGAGATTTCTGCCTAGTTTCTTCATAATCTTGGCTTCCAGAGGACAGTGAGAGGAAGCAGTCTCTACCATGGCATCACAGTGCTGCAAATCCCACTCCATAAGGCAGTGGGAATGTTATTTCAGGACATTCTTGGCAAAGGCTTCAAGATCCCTAAAGACTGAGAGACACTGTTGCCATCTGAGCCAGTGGAGAAGCCCCCTTTGCCCCTCAAGACTAAACAATTTCAACATTTAAAAAAATGTTTTATGCAAATAGTTTTCTTGAATCTCTTTTCCCCCCCCCGGACACACAGGTTAAGATTCTCACCTCCTGTCAGCTGGATTGCAATTTTGGCACTCACACAAGAACCCTGACTAAGCAGCCTCCAAGGAAGAGCTTATACATGCCAGCTATACTTAGTGTTCAGCAGGTTAGTTGAGAAGAGTGTTTTATGGAGGCTTGGACTCATTTTCGTAGCAGCAAAGGAAATATCCCACAAGGATCTAGGAGGTGAGGTATCCCATGCAAATCCACTCATTCTATAGAGCAGCCATTCAGAAGAGTCACAGTTTATTCCATCTCTTACCTCTCAGAAGGTTTCTGTTCCTTCTGCAAGCTGACCTTCCAGGTCTAAAACTACCTAGCATACCTCTTGCACTTCACATGCTAAGGTATTCATCTCCATGCCAAGTCCCTCACACAATAGTGTCTTGATTTTATTCATCTATTCAGACAAAACACTGAGTCACTGGACACTTCAACAATGAATGGCAGGCTAAAACTCCAGCAGCAGCACAGTGCTCATGCGTCAAGCAGCATTCAGATCCCAGTCACTGTCTCCTACCCCCTCCTAACCACCCCATTTTCAAAAAACCCCATCTGCTTCATCTCTTTCTTTGATGAGTTTAGAAGCTTTCTACAGTTCATCTCTGTTCTGTAAAACCATGAAGAGAGATTGGCAAGAAAAAGGAAACCAAATGAAACAGAAAACATTCAAACAATCCCAAATATGTTCTGGGTCAAAGTGATGTCTGATACAGGGACTACCTCACTGAAGTCAGTCAGGTGTTCACTTCCTTCCCTTCAGGGTGAGTTTGGCTCATGATATGACCTGACAAAATTTATTACCTGAAGCCTAGAGTACCTTAGCTCAGCCTTGCAATGATGAGGAAACTGCAGACAACTGTTGAGTTCCTTTTCATCTACTTTGACTATAAAAGCTACCCAAGTAGCCAGTCTGTCATGAACAGCAATATATGAAGCCTTGCATATCTTTAGCCTAGGAGACTGAAAATATTGAAAAATTGAAGCTACGTCCAGGGGCACACCGTTACTCTGAGAAATGAGCTCCAGTTTTTCATTCAGGTGACAGCTCACCTCAATCTAAGGGTAGTTATAAAAGAGCAGCCAGCTTCTAATGCACTACGGCTTAGGGGACTTGGTACAGTACCTGGCTCTAACAAGGACTTTGTGCAATTTACACTCATGAGAGTTACTATCAACTGCAGGCACCTGAGTTAGGAGCTGAGGATCCACACATATTCAACAAGGACAGACAAGATGCCTGAGGTGGTCAGACTTTAGGAAAAAACTACTTCTCTACCTCAATTGGAGCAATTTTATTCATTCCTAACACTGGGAGATAAATATGCCCATGCTTTTGCACAGCTCTTCCTCCTGCCCTCCTCTTGCTCCTTGGAATGTGGGGAAATGCCAACCATGTTTATTGCATCGTCTGACACATGGGGGATTTGCATCTTGATGGAGTAAATGAGCAGTGATACTCATGGCTCTACAAAAAGCTTCATTGGGATGGATTGAATGTATAAATGTGGCATAGGGTTGCACCAGATAATACCAGCTGGAATCCCTTCACTTCCTATTCCACGCGACATTGCCTGTGCAGAGAGAGCAAATATGTGGACATCCTTGAGGCTTGTCATCCTTGGAAAGGTATTCCTGCTGCAAGAAATGGGTGGGCTGGACAGCCAGTGCATGCTGAGGAGTTGATGGATCACTGACTCCAAAATAAAGTTGATTCACTGCCTGTCACCAACTCTAAACCTTTATGTTGAAAAATCATAATAATAAAACTATAATAATAATAATTTTTTTGGAAGTACCGTTTAACTCTGTTTCACATGGGACTCCTCACAAAAGTTTCCACAGCACTACCCAACTTTGCCCTGGAACAGCACACTTCTAGGCATTCAAACACAGAGTTAGCATGCAGAGGGGTTACAGAGAACAAAGTCAGATCAAAATATCGTTTCATCCCTTGGGTCTGTGAGCTATTGGCTGTGAATGTAAAGGAATTATCACACACAAGCTTACTTCCACAGGCCGCCTGGCAGGAATGCATTTCCCTTCAGTTAAAGATCTTTCACAGGAAGCAATAGAAATGTTCTGTTCCCTCAATATATTTTCATTTCTTTTCAAGCATTTATAAAAGTATTCAGGGGCTTAACCAGAAATGAAAGTAACTCATTTTAGGTTATGTGTATTAAGAGGCTTTGGGACTTTTCTACCTGTCTGACTGTGTTAAAGATTTTGTTAGCTGACTCTTTTTTTACCTCTAACCAGTAAATCCCAGGACTGGATTATTCTGTCTACCTGAAACAAATTCTCTTTTTACATTGAGAAGCATTCAAAGCACTTGAAAATATATGGGATTCATTCAGCATATTTACCAAAGAATTTAGTTGTAACAGCTTATAAACATCTGTTGCATTTTAGCTCAAAAACTGTAAATAACAGAAATATAATGGCATGTGCACATCAGATGCCATCTCTTGGAAAAAGACAAGAAGTTACATTTCTCTTACCCAGCACTTGATCCATAAAAAAAAAAAAAAAAAAGGAAAAAAAAGTACAACACAGTGCTTGGGGAAGCAGAGTTGATTAATGGACTAGCCTGTTAAACCATCTGCTCTTGAGGACCCAGCTCTGAATCCCAGTGCCCCCAGCTGGGTCAGCACTTTTTCTGGTGCTCAGAAGAGACATTAACTCAGACAGTCTTTGCTTTATGAAGGAAGAAACAGTCCATAGAATTTCATTTGCCTTAGGAAAACATAAATATCTTCCCAGATTCTGACCATCAATGTTAGTGAAGTTTGGTTAAAAGGATGTATTTGATCAGCATTGCCTAGAAAAAAAGAAACCAGGTAATGCCACAACTCAAGAGGACTGAGTTGAAATGTGCTTCTGGGAGCAGAGAATAATCTGATCATCCTTGGAGTGGAATGTCATAAAACTAAAAGGAGAAAAAAAAGGAACCTGGGGCTTCTCTGTGGCATGCTGAATAAACGTGCTTCCTGACATTGTCTTTGATAGGGTCCCTATCAGCTTGTCACTTGGGCAAGAGGTAATGATGGCCCAGCCATAAACGCTGTAATAATGTTCTGAACCCTTTGAACTAGAGATCACAAAAGCTGGGGGCAGTCAAAATGTCATATAAAGTTAACTAAGCACAAGAGTGGAGGCCAGAGACAGATGCTGTGAGCTGAATGTCAGATCAAGGGATGAGATCAACAAGGTGCTTTAAGAGGCATTTCCTGGTTAACTCAGGAATCTCCAGAAACCTTTGTAGTCTTTCTTCCAAGCCTTATGAAAGAACAGAGCATGGGTTTTATAAGGGACATGGAGATGCAAAAACACACTCATTTGAACTCATCAGGTCTCACTAGAACTGTTTTGGGTAGCTTCCCTCCCCAATGCAATGTTTCAATTAGAATTATCATAAATGATATAAGTGTATCATTCATAAATGATGAATAAATGATACAAGGAAATATGAGCTTCCAGCTCTGAAAAAGTGGCATAACATTTGTTTTCTTGTCTCTGGTGCCAAGTCATTTACAATATAGACATTACTAATAACTGCACTTTTTTTCACCCTTATAAAACTTATTAGCAATCATTTTCATCAATAGTAACAATTAATTAGTAGTTCACTAGTATTTTCCACATGAGAAGTATATGGGAAAAGAATGATAATTGTGCAAAATACTCCTCAGTCCGACAGAGAAGTTAGCTTCACCTAAATGCAGCCTACATAAAACTGTGACAATTCAAAGCTAGGAGCAACAAAAACACAGCAACTATAAGCAGTGGTGGAACAACAGGTGTCCAGGATATTGAACCTTAAGTGCTGCCAGAAGACGAGAAATCCTTGAGAAACTGTGCCAGTGGGATTTCTAGCCCCAAAATCCTCACCAAAGCAAGATATCTCCCTTTGGCTTCGAGTGCCAGTGCATTAATACAGCATTTCCTCCAGCAGCCACCTAGGAACAGGATTCGCAAGGTACCAGTGATGTTCTAGCAATTTTAAACACACTTGTTGTTCAAGTCCAGTTTCAATGTGGTGGCTCTGGGCTACTTTTGATCTCTTACTGTAGATGCCTCCCTTACATCATCATGATTGCTTCAATTCCCAGGTTGCAGAGAGAGCCAGGAACGCAGAAGATCAGGCAATCTGAGTGACTTTTTCCTTTCATGGACATAAATGCACACGCGTTTGTGTGCAAGCAGATGATGATTTTTCACAGTTGTTACTGAGCTGATGCCATGCTGTACAGCAGAGAAGGTGGAACGTGGATGTACACACGTGCAGATACACGTGCGTGTTTGTGCTAACACGGCACACGTGCCAGAAGGATATTACAATTCCTTGGTGGCAAATAAGACAATACTGTCCCAGATGGGCAACACCAAAAGTGTCAAATTTTTTTTTCAGCTTGAATGCAGTCTTCAAGTAAGTCTCGCTATGCCTTTCACAACACAGACAGAACCGTGATCCAGTGTTTTCAGACTTCAATGATTAGCCATATGTGTTTCACTGAACGTGCCGAGCCAGATACCACTGCCAGCGCCCACTGCAGTCCCTACACTTGCATGAGAATCACAGGGGAAAGTCTGCTCCTGATTGCTAAAAAAGATGCTGTATTTTTCTCACCACTGATAGCTTATGCTGTTGGCAGTATAACATTTAGCACTGGCTTATGGTACATCTCTCCCCTGGTTCCTTCACTCTTGAAGACATTACAGGAGAGAAATAACAAAACCATGTTGTTCTCACCTCCCGTCTTCCACGTGCCTGTGTGTGTGCTGCTTCTTCTAACACAGGTTTCTCACTGTTCCACAGCAGCCCACATATTAGTATTGTTAGGTGAGTTACAAGTGAAATCTGTGCCCTGATGTGCTGTGCTCTGTAGAAATACAACTCAAGACACGATCCCAACTACTTACTAATTCTAACAGATGAGATAAAAAACGGCTGGAAGGAGAAATAAAGTGCAGAAGACATGAAATGACACATACAAGAGTTAGAGGAATGGAGTCTGATTCATCCTGCCTAGTGCATTAATCTGAGGGCACTGCACTTACCTCCATTTATCTTTTGAAACCAGAGCAGAAGAGAAGCTCGAGCCGCAACTTTTTTCACATTGAGTGGACAGGAAATGTTAGAAACAAGCAGTAATGGGTGGCTTCTGACTGAAATAATCTTGACATAGTGAATATTGTAGAACATTAAAGCAAAGTCAATATTTATTGTACAGATATGTGTATTGATTGAGCAGTAAAATGATCCAAAGTAATATATGCTATAATAATAATTGAACTCCATTCAGAAAAAGAACACTGATGTGCAGAGAAGGAAAAAAAATCATGAAATACAATATCCATTTATTAAATTAGTTCACACGGGCATCTGATTACTGAGCAAATAGGGCTAGCTACTACAAAGAACTAGACATTTTGCATGAGCAAAACAAAAAGAAACAAAGGCCATATTTCTAAAATACACCATTTACAGCTCGTTGGGGTTTGCCAGTTTAAAGTAGCCAAGAAACTTGCTGCAAAACTGTGCAGTTCAAATTCTGAAAGGTGCCCTGTATCCTCTCTCACTCTTTTGCCTTTTATTATGAATGACTAATGACTTTCTACATTCAGCATTGCCACACAACACATCAATGCAAACACTGTGCTGAGCTTTGACCATGAGGGCATTCCCATTTACAGAACAGGAACTGCCAGTTCAGAAAAGATTTGGATAAAATAGGAAAGATTGCACTTACTTCCAAATTCAAACAGATGTGGCACCTCTTTATTCCCTCCCCCATCCCCTTCCTCTTCAAGTGTGGGTTAAGGAAAAAAAGTAGCCTGCTTTAGGACTTTCTTTATTTTTATTATCTCTGGTGCAATTGGATTTATTTTACTAAACTGGCTGTATATTTAAGTCTCTGAGTTCACAAATTGTCCACACAGTCTTCCCAGACTCCATTTTGCATAATTTCTGGTAACAATTGTAGCCACAGGACTGCTTATACAGCATATTTCCCACTCCTTCACCAGATGACTGATTTTTTTGGGTTTTTTTTTTGGTTTTTTTTTTTCTTTTAACAGGGGTCTGATAATATTGAGTATTGAATTAGCAATGATGTTCCAATTGAAGACTGTGAAACTATTTAGACTTGCAAGTAGTTTTAGGAGTATCAAGCTACACGGTCTGGTGTTGGACAGACTTGATGAGATAAACTTGCCTCAGAAGCCTGCAAGCATTCAAACAGATTCAACTAACATCTAATATTGTCCATACACCTGTATGTAAAGACTATATCACCTTGCAACAAGCTTATGGAAGGTCCCAATTTACTCTGTATTCAATGCTGACTAGAGACAAGCCAGGAGATTTAGAGATGACTATTTAAAGCAATGCTGACCTTAAATACCTTGCTTCTCTGACCTCTGTACCTCACATTCCTTGCCTGAAGGGCATGATCACAAACAAAATCTGGACTGGGCCAGACAGATGCAAGCTATTTTACTGGAATTTACAAGACCCATTTCAACCCATCAAGTTAATTCTATCAGTTAATACAAGCAAAACAAATATTAATACTTTTACAATTTCTTCAAATAGCTACACTGAGAACTGGGGAGGTTTCCTTGTGATATTGCTGGGCTTTCTGTGTCCCAGAGATATGGTTTCAGCAGTTTCCCCAACACTGAATAAACCCTGGACATCTGTAATGGCACATGAAAGACTCTTCTGCAATGACCTTCCTTATGGTTCTCCCTTCCCTCCTGTTTTTTGTGATATGGTTTTTTTGTGGCTTTTTTTATTTATTTATTTGGTTTTTAAATTTTAATTTCTATTGCTTTTCTCTTTTGTTTAAGGGCAGTTTTACTGGGCTTGCTAAGGTTGCTGTAAGTCACATTTTACAAAAGGCAATGTTAAACAGCCCAGAGCAGATCAAAGCTGGCCTGGAATAAGACCACGGTCCATCTGTGTCTCCATGTAGCATGAAGTTGTAGGTAAAAGTCAGCACCAAACAGAGAAATAGCTCCCCTGACTTAATTGTCTTTCTTTGTGTGTTCTTCTTCTCCTGTCCTCAAGGCAGAGGGGAATAAGGCTCAGACAGCAGCAAAAATATCTCCAACACAACTCTTCTATCTCTGGAAAGAACAAATTATCACTATTATCTCTCCATCATGAAAAAACCTTAGTCTCCATCACTGAAAGGAAAGGGATGAGAGGCTGTTAAAATAAAAAAGTTACCGAAAAACTGACTATTGTCCATTTTATACCATTTTCTAGTATGATAAAAAGATATATACCCAATTATTGGTTTTTTCATGTTCAACATGTCTGACTTTATCCTATATTTTATTATTTGCTGGCAGCACCAAATTAGGTTTAAAATTTTGACCCTGGCCTGTTTTTCCCAGCAACCGTAAGAAAGCAACCTCTAAATCCCATTAAGCAAGCATCTACTGAAGCCAACCTAATTCAAGAGTTCCTGTTCACTTTAAAGCTCTCATTTCAGAGAAATTCCACTTTCCAGGAAATTTTTTCCAGGAAATTTGCTCCAGCAGTCAGTATAACACAATACCATCAACACACTACCAAGCTCAGTTTGCTTAGGTGCCTACAGAGCAAGATGCTCCCGTGCAGCTCTAGGGGAGGATGTTCTCAAAATACAGTCACACACAGCTTCAAGCCAAGTCCAGAGATTAGCAAGGCCTGTGCCATTGCTGCCAAGGAGAAGCTGCTCCACAGCACTCACTGGTGAGCCCACTGATACCACTGCATTTCAGGGGTGCTACAATAGGGTCTACAGTCATCTCAGTATTCGAGATTGCAGTCACTGTATAAATAAAATAGGAAAAGGAAAAAGAGAAGGCATGTGGAGAAAGCAGAATCCAGATGGAGAAAGGGAGAACGGCCACGGCCTGGTTCAGTTTTGTTTTGAAAGGGCTTTTTTTTTTTCCCCCTGAACTGAAACTGCTTGTGTTTAGCTTGCAGCCCTGTTTGTATGGTGCAGCTACACTAACAATTAATGATGTGCCAAGCGGTTCAGAGAAATTCAGTTCAGACCCACAGATACATGTCAGTCCCCAAGGAACGAGAGCATTTTTTAAAACTGACCCACTAATTACCCATGAAAAGGTTCAGGTAGTAGAGCATACTTGACCTTATTGTCAGTGGCAGCAGCAGGTCTGATTCCAAGAAGTTCCTTTTACTTCTTTAGTTTTCCTGCCTCAAAACTTGAAAGGCCACAGTCAGCTTCTGCTCCTCAGTAGTTTCCTACATTTTTCAAATGATATTTTGTACAATGATGTGTCATTTCACATTGTATCAATCACATTATAGCATGTCACTTAATATAGCATAAGGCAATATGATTGACACAATCTGAGATGACTTGTCACAACACAGCATGTCAGCTGGGACATTTATATGTTTTGGGCTTATGTACACACACACTGAGCCTTCAAATGTGGGGGGTGTAGAGAGAGGACACCCTCCCTTCTCTAAAAGTTTTCATAACACTTTCCATGGTAGTGATTGATAAGCATCTGTTAAATATACTGAGTTTTCTCCTGTTATCTCTCTAGGCTACCTCTGATAATAAACTACCAGAGCTTGAGTTTATTCTAACCTCTGTTTATGATGGACACCTTCTCTTGACATGTATTATGCCCTGTTCCTAAGTACAACCTTATAGTTAGGGAGTGGCATAACACAAAAACTCATTACAATTAACCACTTGTCCCCTGGTGGCATCTGAAACGAATCCAGCTCCCAAACAATTCATTTGGAGTAACCTCACAAAGTGATCCCTAAGCAGCAGTAATTGGCTAATTCTCCTCTACTTATGGTTATGCTCATTATATTACAGACAACTTTAAATCAGGCTGTCACCAGTAGTCCTTGCTGCCACCGAGGCAGTTCAGAAGGATGAGTTACCACACCCATGATCACTTGTAGCCCATCTGCAGATGGAAAGCTCCATCCAGGAGCACTGGGAAGGTGGGAAATCCCGAGCCATGTTCCACAGGGGGTTGAGAACACAAACACAACTGCAATGGAAGATGTAGAAATTACAGGACTTTAATTCCTGGTGAAGGAGTACAGCTTTTCAGTGACATTTTGAGGAAAGCAGGTTTGCCATAAGATCTTCAAGCAGTATGGTCTGGCAGAGGAGCCCTGGCTTGGCACTGGGACTTCAGTCATGATATTTTATTCTCTGTGTTCTTAGAGCTTGGCTGTACAGCAAGGCACAGACACCCGCCAGCTGACCAGCACCACAAACAGAGAGTTCAGACATGTTTGTGTCTACCCACAGGTTTCTTGTTGTTCTGACCCATGCCTTGATTCTCCACTTGATTCTTAACAAACACAGCTTGTACTTCACAGGAGTGTTTTGAGGCTAAAACTCACAAACAGCTGAAAGATGCACTGTGACTCTTGAAAAGTAAAGTACAGAAGAATTTCATGAGCGTGTTAAAGTAAACTGGATCTTTCTTGGACTGCTGCCACTTTTTGCGTCTGGGGAAATAACTTAAAGTGGTGACTGCACAGCCAGATGTTGCAAATCTATTATTTTAAGGGCAGGGAAGAGGGGGTGGTGGGTAGTGGGGTTTGTGGCACAGTGTGGTGATACATAGAGATATTGGAACACACTTGAAATATGTCAACTCAGGTACCTGGAATGATACATTCTCTCCAAGACAGCTCTGTCGTCAGTCAAAAGTCATAGGAAAAACTATGTGATTGACTTAGCATCTCCAGCACAGAGATGAGGCAATTCTGCCATGGCATATGGTGTATCCTGACCTGACGAGCAGCTGTAGGGAAGTCAGAAGTGCAGGTATATGCAGAAATGCCACCTCAGATCACATCTGAACAGTGGTGCCTGGCCAGAAATTCAATATCACATATTTGTTCTGAGGTTGCAGGACTACAGAGGGTGAACAAGGAAACATGAATTACAATAGATTCATATTAAATTTGTCCATCCCTCCCCCAAGGAATCTTCAAAGACCAAATACTTATGTTTTCCTTGATATGTTCACCAGAGTTTTCTGCAACATGGCAGTTCAACTCATATTGCCCATATGGTGAGACTTTTTTTAAAAATTCAACATGCAAAGCTATTCAAAATCAATCAGTAATTCACAAGGAATTGTGAATAAAGAAATGCACTGCCCTGTCATCAGTATTTCTGCCAAGTACCACAAGTGCTTCTTAACCTGCACGTACAGATGGGGTAGAAGCTCAGTGGCACAGAAAGAGATAGAAAACTGTACAGATGACACTGAATAGACATCATGTTTAATTTGCAGTATTCCTAACCTGGGAAATCAGAGACCTCAAAAAGCACAGACTATAAAACAGCAGAAGAGGCCACATCTTCAGGCAGTATATTGCCACAACTCTCACAATAACCAGCTATTCGTATTTAGTATATCATAAATAGCAGCTACAAAAAAAACAAACCCAAAACATATAAACCAGTAGGACATTTTTTCTCCTCACTGAAGAACAATCAAAAGTTCAAAGGCAGAGAGATCAGGTCTGAGAATTTCTCTGACTTTTCCCATAAACACAATCGTAATCGTCATCCTTCCAGTGAGGCAGCACTCATTGCTGCTGCGCTTGTCCCATCCCACACTGCCTGGCCCTTGGCTCAGAGAGGCACTTTTTTTCCCAGACTAAACTATCTGAGTAAGGAAAAGATTCAGCACACAAGTCAGCCACAGCACAGACACCTGACTGTGAGACGGACATTGGTTCTGCAAGGAAATGCTTTTCTTCTTTCCTTCTGCAGAGCCAAGGCTCTCAGTTTTACACAGTCCTTGGGTGTTGCTTATTGCTGCGGACTACCTCGTGTTTTAGGAGAGAAGACTCATTTTCAATAGTTTGTCTGAATTGCAAAAACACAAGATGGAAGGAAATAAAAGAAACAGGAACTGTAGATTGAGAATTGTACCCCAAGAGCACATGAAGAGCAGTACAAAGGACACAGCACAACAACCAGAGCCTCCTCACCTTGAAGCCATGGCAGGTGTAAACCCACTCTCCCTTATGCTGTAGACTCATGAGAAATTCTCCAGTTTACAAAAATATGTTTTTAAAGGCTGTATCAGTTTCCCGAGACAATTAGCACAAGATGTCAGTTAGTGGAGAGGGACAGTAGAGACCAGGGACGAGCCAGCAGGTCTGGAAACCTGAAAGAGTTGTATCTCTAAACACATAACCATTCCATTTGGGTAGATGCACATTGCACATTGCATTTCCTTTGGTGGTTGAAGCAGTGCCCTGACATTCAGTGATTTTTTGTAGCAGCACTTGTGTGAGATAACTTGTTTCCACATGGATGTTACAGAGCTGGCCAGAGATTCAGCAGGTTAAAAATAACCATGCAAATAAAACCAACAGTATTTGGGTTAAATATAATCCATACTGTTATCACTGCCAGGAAAATTCTGCGTAGAGCCACTGACAGGGACAGCACCTGAGCCAAATTTCCTCTGGAGCTCCTAGTCAGTATGATCTGAAGGTCTCATCATGAAAGGCACTTAACATTACCTTCCCCTCATATCATGTAAATTGAGAAGGCTTAATCCCCCAGGGTACATCTACAGTATAAAAATATTCATATTGCTGCACATAACCTCCCAATAAACTTAGGCCAATACAATGACATAGATAACAGAATCCAATCTCAACTTTTTTTCTGGGCTTTTTTGTTGTTGTTTTGGTTTTTTGGTTTGTTTTGAGGGTTTTGTTTGTTTGTTTGTTTGGGGTTTTTTGGTTGTTGTTTGGGGTTTTTGTAATATCATCAGTGCCATTATTTTCACTTATTTCAATGGGGAACACAGCTGCAGCTGGCTTTTTCAAATACATCACCTAGCTGATGCACAGCTAGTACAGAGCACAAAGCCCACTAGTTGCCAAGTTTCTGCATAAGCCCCCAAAATCAGCTTATGCGGTGCATTAACCTAGTGCTGGAACAATTTGGCTTGGTAGGTTTATCCAAGTCTTCTCCCAGACAAAGTTTCAGCTCACTGGGCTGAATGGCCAGTTACTTATTAAGGGACATTGACATTCCTGATTTGAAAAACCCTGGAGCCAAAAAGCCTATGGCAGAGCCAAGTCCAGATTCAACATGACAGTCATGTGAAACTTGATTTGAACTCAGTGTGAACACCTTCCTCCATCCACAACGATTTTGCAGCCTTTGAGTTTCTACTTTGCACTTCTCAACAGTACAAAGCCCAGCTCTCCAAACAAATATTTGGTCAACATAGTCAAGTTTCATACCAGTTTCTCATTAAAATATCACACAGAACTTCTAATTTGATGTGACTTCAGTGCTCGTGGTTATCTGAAACCGATCTAATGAACATCAAAAGTGGATCAAAGCTCCACCAGCAGAGTATTTAGAAAAGCAGGAGTAATTCTGCAATTTCTGCTTAAGCAGTGATTCAATTTTAGTTGTTAATAGCTTCTTTGCAAGAGTTTGCAGGTTTGATTGCCAGCATCCCACTTGGTTTTAGCTGAACTTAAGTGTGGCTCATTATTATATCCTTAAGTGAAGGTAATATCACACATGGTCACAAGCTCTGCAGCGACCTCAGTTAAATTACAAATCATGATTTCACCTTTCATGAATATTTCTACTTCTCTGTATTAAAATGCTAACATCACTTCAAGGTCTTTTGTATAGTTTAATTACATGTCTTCAGTCTGGCATAGATAATGAGTAAACGTATTGCTACTGATGAGCTAGAATTATCACTACTATTTCACTTATATAATTTGATGGAATAAAGGAACAGTAAATTTTTCCCCTGCAAGTGTAATAAGAGATTGCTCTTGATGCTGCTCTGAAGGAAGGAAAAGGCTGCAGGAGCGGAGTCCCCATCACAGGCAGTTTGCTGCCATGGAAAACTGCCTTGAATTAAAACAGAACAAACATTCAAGAGAGGAACTGCCTGGAAAAATTCTTAGTAAAATATTTCTATTGATCAAACAGTGATAACTATTTCAGTAAACTTTTCAAAAGGAAGATCTCTCAGGCCTGGGCTGAACTGTTCTGTCACTGGAAAGGAAAAAAGTCGTAAACTTGACTTCTTCCACAAAATTCCCTCCTGTGAAATGTTCAAGAGCCATTGTCTCTGCCCTAATGAAGAAGAAAAACAAATACTTTAAAACCTCAAAAGCTGTTGCAAACACTGTCATTGTCTGGCTGGCCGCACACCAAAACGCTGTTGCTGACTCTGCCTTGCTAGCTCCAGGTATTACAAAATTTGTGGTGTGCAAGTCAAGACCACACAACGATGTGAAGTCTGTATTTATAAAATAAATTTCTGCAAGATCTTTAAGATCAGATTGCACACAAGGGCAATGCAATGGATATAACATTTTCTTTTATAAAATTTTAAACATTGTTATTCATTTCCTTTCTAATAGCAGCCCAACACAAGCAAATCAAACAGGTGTGGTACAAAGAGCTTAACAGTGAAACAGCCACAGAAGGTGAATACTGATGAAGGAAGATCAGCTGTGAGAAGGTAAAGATATGTAAAAAAAACCCAAATTGCAAAATCTAGCATCTTTTAGTTCACTTTGTACCAATACTTCATACATTTTTTTTTGAAGTGTACAAGAGCTGACATAAAGCACCTTAAAAGTTTAACATCAGAGGAAATGTTCGCACCATCAAAAAAAAAAAAAAAA
>VZTJ01004970.1:1012448-1101556 GCA_013397795.1 Orthonyx spaldingii
AAAAAAAAGAGAGAGAGAGAGAGAATATTGCTCTGGAAGACATTAGGTGCCAGCACAGTATTGTTACCTTTGTATGGCGCAGGCACTGGAGACTACTAAAGTTGGCCAAACTAATGTGATAGACAAGAAAGTGGCTATGCCATCCCAAAATACTCATGCCTCTCTGGCTGCATCCCTTCCTGACAGAGGACAAAAGTCCTGATGTTACCTTGATCTGGATGCATTTATTTGAGAAAACAAGCAGGCTGTGGTTAGTTTGGTTTTTTAGTATTTGATTTAGTCCGATATGCGGCTACAAAAAAAAAAAATGCAGTACTTAAAGACTGAAAGTTTCTTCATATGGCATCACACAGACTACAAAGGTCACTCAGCTGTCAAGATTTTGCCATTCCTGAATTTAGAGGACAGTGTCCCTAGGAATATTCTGGTTTTCAGGCAAACGGAGGCAATGCTACTTCATTCCTCTTAACAGAAGAGGCGGTTTTGGGCATCAGGTAAAAACTTCCCTGGATATGACTGATGGGGAAAAAAAGAAAATCTGGATTTGTAGGGTTGCCAGTTAATTGTATTCTTATCAGGAAGGAAGTTTTCAATACTTGGCATTTTTCCTGAAGCTTTAGATCACCAAAATGAGGTGGTTACATTAAAACTTCACCGCTATTTTAGAAAATGTGTTTATAGCTGACAACACCACAGGGACAAGTCTTAACACTGGAAGCAAATGTGTTCTGGAAGTACAACCCAGTATCCAAAAAGACCATAAACTACCTGTTCCTCTTGCATTTTCAAGCAGCCCAACTCTGAGTTTTGATTGTATGAGGCTGAGTAATACCAGCTACATTGGATTGAAAAATGCTGCCATTTTAATATTTTCAGGCAGTCCCAAGCATAAATTAAAAAAAAAGAAATAAAATCCAGTATTATATCTGGGAGCATCTTTGAACCAAGCTCTCTCATGGAGATGTCTAGCTTCCAGCATTAAAATGTACAATTAATTGAAAATCAAACTCCCCCTTGATAATTGCATCACAGCAAAAAGATGCCAAAAATAGTTTCCTATGAAAAGCACATTTTATTCTCCCAATTGAAACACAATTGAGGTCCAAATGGGATAGCTTTGGTTTTGGGGGTTTTTTGCTTGGTTGGTTGGTTTTGACTGATCCAGGTGAGCTCTCTGGTCTCTTCCCAGGGCTTAATCACTCAGCTCAGGACTGTGCTACCTGAGAACACCTTGGCCTCACCCCTTCCCTTGCAGCAGGACACTGTAATAAGGATGAGCCTCACCAGAAGGCAGGTCAGCCTTCCAACCATCCTCTTCCCCCTGCTCAGTTTTAACAGGATCCATTTTTCCCAGAGCAACAGCTTTCAAGATGAACAATTATTGAGCATTGCCAGAAATATGGCAGTGCAGAAAGGAGGCTGAGGCACTCAAGCATTGGAAGGTCTGATCCTTATCCAGAGGATGAAATTGAGAGCCTCAGAAAATTCAAAAAAAGCAGGAGAGAGCAACCTTCAAATGAGGATATTTGGCACTAAAGACAGACATCTCTTTCCGTAGCATTAAAGGCAGTCACATTCTCTCATCATAGCAGAGTTAAGTGGTTCATTCAGATTCAAGTTTCTGATGATTTTGGAGTATTTACACTGAAGAATGAAGGTTACAGCATGCAGTCATGTCAGGACAAGAAAACATGCCATTTCTTTCTTTCCTTGCTACCTCAGTGGCCAAGAATTTAATTTTTTTTTTTTTCCAGAATGGACTCTAGTGAAAGAAAAGTAAATATGCAATTATTTTCAACCTTAGAGTTCCTTGACCTCTGCAAGTATAAAGTGGATATGATCCCATCAGTGCAGAGGTCATATATACCCCATTCCTAAATCAGACTGCTGCAAAGTCCCTCAATGGTTGAGGGAGAACATTCATGGCCATTGTAGCAAATATGTTGAAATAGTAATTTCTCAGACTACAACATCTTCCTCTTTACTGTTTCCTGATTCTTTCTTATTCCTCCAGTGTTAGCCTACCTCAATTTTTCCACTGTGAAAGACCACAATCTTAGCCCATAGCTGGAAAACCCCTCCTTCTTAGTCAGCCATGTATCCATATGACTAACCTTTTATCTTTCTAATTTTTCCAGTTTAAACTTCAATAGTTGAACAGCATAGGAGATTTTAAGTCACATTTCTGCTCATAAAGGGGGGAAAAAAAATCAACAAAAAACACCATCATCTTTTACCAGAACAAATTCATAAACCTACGATAAATTTGCCAGCAGCTTGGAAAGGACTACACCCTACAGTGCCTCTCTGCCCAAATGTACACCCAGTCTTGTCTGTCAGCAGACAAGATAACAAAAGAAACGAGCAGCTTGCACTGAAGTAGTTGCATAGCTGATTTAAAGAGCAATGTTCCCTCTTATTTTCTTATCAAAATAAAGGGTAGATTCTAGACTTTGCTTGATGCACCTTTTGAATGTGTTTTATCAATTGTATTAATGGCTCTACATTTTCCTGTTTTTCACAAAATCATCAAGGTTAGATGAGACCTTCAAGATTGTCAAGTTCAACCATCAACCCAGCAACACCATAATCACCTCTAAACTGCATCCGGATGCCTCTTGAACATTTCCAGAGACGGTGACTCCACCACCTCCCCCAGCAACTTATTCCAATGCCAAACCACTCTTTTGGTGAACATTTCTCTTCCAATATCTAATCTGACCCTCCCATGGCACAATTCAAGGCCATTTCCTCTCATCCTTTTACTTGAGACATGGCAGAAGAGACCAACCCCCACCTCACTACAGCCTCCCTTCAGGGACTTGAAAAGAGCAGTGATGTTCCCCCTGAGCCTCCTTTTCTCCAGGCTAAACAGCCCCAGCTCACTCAGCTGCTCCTCTTAGTAGAACTTGCTTTGCAGATCTTTCACCAGGTCCTTTGCTCTTCTCTGGACTCACCCCAACACCTCAATGTCCTTTTTTAAGTGAAAATCCCAAAACCAAACACAGGACTCGAGGTGCAGCCTCACCAGGGCTGAGTACAGTGGGACAATCACTGTTCTTAAACGGCTGAAATCAGTATTTTACCCCTCCGATACTCAAAGCAAATTCAGATAAATTCAGATAAAAGCCTCACCACTGGCTGCAGCATAGGCAGCTGATTGCAAACATGCAGATCCTCTTAAGGCTTTTGTATCCTGCCTTGGGACCGAGCTGCCGATGTCCAGAGCTGATATGAACAAGGCATTACTGCTTGCACCAGAGCCTGGAATAAATACATTCTTCATTAAATTAGTACAAAAGATGAGGCATGCAATATATGCTTACCATTTGCTTACATGCATTCTGCACCCTAAAGTAGCTTGTTTGTGTTTGCAAAGGCTTGGCTGTGTTTCTACAGAGCTGGCTCAGCTATCTGTTGCAGTCAGACACCATCCTGCACTGCTGGTCCTGGCCTCTGGATTCCCCATGCCTGGTCTGGCCTCTTAACCCCACCAAGGTTCAGGCACTGTCAGCTTGATCTCACTGGCACAAATGTTTGTTGTTTAGGATCCGTATTTTGAGGTGCTGCATCTACAGTCTACCTATTATAATCAAGGAGCATGCTGTCATATCCCCAGTAATGTAAACGTGTTTCAGTGAGCAATATCCCCATCAGATACCTCAGCTTAGGGTCTAACTCTTCATGAGTTAGCTGAAGAGAAATATCTTAGCAAGACGCTTTGCTCAGAAACAAAGCACTGGTGTCATGAACCTGAGGAAGAAATACCAGATACTGACCTGTCCCCTCCAATGTCTAGAGTGCACACAGCATTTTGGACTGCACACCGTGTCCTCCAAGTATCTTTCAATGCCCCATTTCATTTTCTGAGTCAGACATGAGCCTCTGGCCAAGCACCTTGGCCTGTCTTGCCCACCAGACACCTCCTAAGCAAGATATAAAGCATAGATAACAATCAAATATGGCAAAATCTACTGGAGCTGGCATACTGATGTAGGCAGTACAGATACATATTAATTTATCACAGCTTGTAACACAAAGCTTGAATCCAGAGATTCAAGATGTGGCCTATATGCTCCCCTTGTGCATGCAATTCTCATTAAAGTTAATGGGAGCTGTGTGCCCATCATATGTGGAGTATAAACTCTGAACAGTGAAATGCACCATATGTTTCAAAAAAACATCAACAATTGATATTAATTCTCATTCTTCTGGGAAGTCATACAGGGCACTGATGGCTGGACACAGAGCCTGAACTCCTTTTTATACAGTGAGAACTCCTCCTTATGCAGATGGCTTATATTTCCTGAAAAAACTCCAGGAGTTAGTTACAAGTTCAGAAAATGAAAAGGCAGAGAAACCTTTGATGTTTGACCTTCTTTCCCCCACATCTTGATCTCCTGCCCAAGGACCCCAAATCCTCTGATCTTTGTATCCAAACCCAGAAAATGTTGCGTACTGAAAGCCATTTTCACTCAAGTAAGAAAAATTTAAAAGTGACAAGCCGTGTGAAGTGTAAAGTGTGGAGTTCTACTTCTGCTACTGGCACAACTGTGTTAATAAAAGCAAGAGCTCAGATTTCAGAGCCAGCAGAACCTCCAGTTCTAGGTGCATGCAAAACGAGGAGCTTACAGGAGACAGTGATGAACCACCTTCTGGCAGTCTGGGGGGTTTTAAAGCCATTTGAGCTCCAGCAGCAGCACTGAATCAAGGATGCTGAGTCAGCATTGGCCACATGACAAACAGCCAGCATCTTGGGCAGAAAGCCTGCTGGGAAAACTTCTGCTGATGACTTCCACAACCAGAAATTAAAAGTACAAGAGGAATCTTTGGCCTTCAGAAATGCCACTGGGTATTTGCAACGCACAGCAGCTCTGCCTGCCCCTTCCTGGGCTTTCTGTTTCTGTATGGCATACAGACTCCTGTGGAATACAAAACATTCTCATGGTGTTACAGCCTCTTGGACAACATTTTCTGCAATGAATATGACCAAGTGGCATCAAATAAATGTGGAAGAAGCTGGAAAGATGTCAGGCACAATGGAGAAACTTAAAGGCCATTGCAGAGTTTGGGAAATAATTCTGTCAATTACTACTCAGCAGAACACCAGATATTAGGCAGCATTTGATTATTTTCACGTTTGTAGCTCGTACTGCTCAGCACTCTGCTGAGTAGGTGAAAAATTACAGAAGTGGTCAACAAGCAACTTCAAGTAAGTATTAAGCCTTCTCCTTCTTTCAAAATAATGAGAAAGAAATGGTTTGAGCAGGTCTCAGGCCTGCTTCCAACAGTGATAAATAGCTTTTTCGTCCTCAGCCTGTCAACCAGACATATTGATCTCAAATCAATCTAGAAGAACAATTCATTGAAAACTTATCACCTTCCAGAGCATGTTAAATAAATTTTCTCCTGTACAGAGTAGTGGGAAGAAACCAGTATTGTATCTCTGAGCACATATAGTAAATGACTTTGACATTTGAAGTTTATTCTACAGAAAATATGGGAAACTTCATATTTCTGTGCTGCATACATATATAGTTTTCTGTACACATTCGGGTTTGGTACAGACCTCATTAAAAAAGCCAGCCTTTGCTGCACTCCCACATTGTTGGTACAGAATAATAGCACAGAAGTAGCCTGCAAAATCTTCTCCATTTCTCCTCCTCGTAGACAACCAAGCACACATCCACACAAATCAGTGGCAACAATTCCAGAAGCCAAAGGCAGTCTGTTTAGTGCTTTACTCTGGAATTTATTATAATCAGTTCCTTGGTTTTAGGAGGTAACAGCAGGCAAGTTTTCTGTCCCTGTACCCTCCTCTTCCCTCAACAAGGAGTTTTCCTTGCTCTTCTCTACAGGCTGGGCTTGTAGTGATTTAACTGAAAGTCAGGAATGAGCATGATGATCCTTTGCTGGATCAAATCTTCAATGTCCTGTTAGAGTAACCAGACAGTAAATGTACTTTCTTGGCCTCAAGCAGGAACCTCTCAGATGCATCCAATGAACTAAAAGGATGGGCGTTACCCCCTCCATGGCAGGAGCAGAGTACTGAGTGGAGCAGGTGAAGTTCTGGGGCTCTAACACAGACATAACCTTATTTCAGCAGTGCCTATAGAAGTTTCCAGAGATGTTGGAAAGCCTGTGCCATTATAAGCAGGCAGGTCAAACTCACAAACCAAGCTGGCGATTTTTCATTTCATCTCAGCCTCTGATTTTAATGATCTATTTTTTCCTTCCTCAGCTGCAGCTAGAGTTGGTCACGTCAACCGCGGTGATCACCCACCCGTGAGGACGGGACAGATGTTGTCTCTGGGGAATGGAACTGAGACTAGTCCACACTTACACCTTGGGGGGAAAAACAGTTTAATAAATTTAAAACAACATCTACAAGGCAGAAGTGTGACCACACTTTTTCCATGTAAATAACGTCATGCTTGTGAGGAGGGGGCCTTCAGTGATATATCATGAATAGGCTCATTATGTTACACCTGACCCATAGACAGTTCTGTTGCCTTTTTGTTTTATTATTTTTCTTATTTATTTTTGCTTGATGTGTTGTATATAACCAAATGCTTTATGATGTCAAATCCTGTTAAGACATTACACTTTGCAAAGGCATAATGTCAGTAAGGTTAACGAATCTATATTTTCTGTACAGAAAGATCCTGCTGTGACATTTGATCATCATGTGATGCTCCAAGGAGGAAAGGAGGACTCCTATACACAGATATTTTCAGAGCTCTGTATCAGAATCTTTAGAATAACTTAAGGTTTGCTTTCAGTGTCATCATCATCTTTTTACAAATAGAAAAATAAGAACTGCCTTAGCAGGAGTGGGCCTGACTCCAGATGGAGGCCCTGTGGAAGAATTTGCACAGAGTCCAGGTTAGCTCAGATTCATATTGGCCTCCAAGAAAAACATTCAGGAGAAACATTAAATCCTCTGAAGGGAAATATTAAGATATTCATGAATGGAAACTGATTATTAATTATTTTTGTCTCTCTTTCTCTACGTTTTATATTTTTAGTGTAAAATGTCATGTAAAGCATGACATTGATAAAAATGGCAGGAAATGTTCCTTGCTCAATTAAATTACCATGAAGACCAGCTTAACATCTGCTTGGCAAACCCTTCACAAATGCATGGCAGTAATATTTAATAAAAATATCTATAGCTTTGGTTGGTCCTGGAGACATTTCACACTTTGCTCACACATGGTGTTTCATATAATTATTCTCTAAAGGCTGACACTTTAGTCCTTTAGCAAAATAAAAGCTCCAAGGATGATTAAATATAGCAAGTATATCTTCTGAAACATAGTCTTCTTCCAGGAGACCATTTCTACTGACTCTTGTGCTATAAGGGAAAAGTGCAGAAAGGAGAAAGTGGAAAAAATTAGAGGAAAATGGAAGACCCCAATGCTATTGTCAGTAGAGTTTGAATAAAGTCAGAGTTCGTAGGTTCAAGTAACACTACAAAAAGCAGAGCTCATTCAGAGCAAAAAAAACCATGAAAACAATTCCTTTGCACTGTACCTAAAACCTTATCAATATAGTTGCTCCATTTACTTGATTTATTCTCACAATAATTCTCACAAAGCCACTGCACAGCTGGTACATCACCTCAAAGATACCCAAATCCTTTGCTTCCACCACCTGGAGTCTGCTACACTTCCTAATCCTAGAGACTACCCTATAGGAAGGTCAAGCTGGAGCCAGATGCTCCAAGAAGATGAGACAACAGTAGTGTTACCTGCACATCCCAGTCCCAGCTGGGACTGAGTGGAGAGACCAAAATAGGCCACACTCAGCACTACTAAATAGACCTAAACCCTTCTGAATCACACTTTGAAAAGTATCTTGGCCATTTCCGTTCCTTTCCAGATACAGTTATGTCAGTCTCATGAAAGAAGAATAAAATCTCACTTTGAATGAGACAGACATCAGTATTGTATTGAAAGTTGTTTGTATACAGAAAAAGTTTAAAAATTTCTTGAGAGGAAAATAAAAAGCAAAGAAAAAAAGAAACACAGCCCTGCAAGCTTCCCTCCATCTCAGATATTTGTGGCATTCACTAAAAATCCTACAGTAGGATCTAGTATTAAAATAATCAGATGAGTGATTGTATATGTACGTGTGTAAAGCACCTCCAGCTATGAACACTTCTCAACTCTTGCTAGAAAGAGGGGGACAAGAAAGAAATTTCCCTAGCCACTGGAAATAGAGAAGCTTCACCTTGAGTCAAGCCTTGGTTTCTTTGTCCCAAAAAAGAAAGGATTTTTCTTGTGAATAAGAAAGATTTTTTATCAGTTGGCTCATGGCAGTACGACTAACTAGAAGTGATGGGATGAAACTGCTTGTGGGGCAGGGGAAGAGATGGCTATCTGGAAACATTTAGCAAACTGGCTCAATGTTAGCCATTAGGCTGTGGAATAGTCTCTCAAGGGAAACAGCTGAGCCCTATTGATTCTTTCTGAAACTGCCCAGACAAAGGATGAGAAAAAATTTTCAGTATAGCACAGTCTTCCATCTGCAAAGAGCAGAAAAGATGGTTTTCAGTAAGCCTCTTCCACCGCTAATTTTGATGGCCCCCTATTTTGCTGAGCTCTCTGTTGATGGAAAATGAGTTTTACTTGGCAGTTTGTGGCTGGGGGGAAGACGACACCCCATGATCTCATGATGAAATGCTCTGGCAGTGTGGAAGACTTAAACTCTCTCCATCACGTAGCCCTGATGGGGATACAGACTGCAAAGCAGCAAATAGGCTTCACTGAACTCACACAATCTTTGCTGTGAGTAAAGGGTCAAGAAGTTGAGACAGAGTTCAAAGAACAACATGAAAGAATAATGTATTTAGACTGGTTTTGTCCCCTTAGTTGTTTATTGCTAAGTATGGACTTTACTGCCCCATGAAAAAGGCTACAGAACGCAGAGTTCAAAACCATGTAAAAATGTTTATCAGATGGAAGCTTACCCCAAGGATCTGTGTAATTATGAAAACATCGCCACAAAAATCCACCAAGAAGTAACAGAAAACTTAGATAAGCTTTAAAGACATAAAAATTACAGGCTACATTCTTGACCCCAGCAGATCAACACAGCTTTCTCCAGCCAGTGGAACCTCTCGGATTTACATCATTAAAAATCTGACCACAGTCCTGGAGCTGGCTCTGGCAATACAACAGCCTTGGTGATCTGAATTCAAGCAGAGCTGCCCTGAGCATACTACTATCACACTTTGACAATAATATTAACTTTTTTTTTTTAAAAAAAAAGAGGTGTCTGGTCAAAATAAAGTTGTGAATTCTGTGAAGTCTGAGTTGACTGTTCGTGAGATGGGCAGGTCAAGATTTATTCTTGGTTCTTATGTTCCTTCATAGTAACCTGCCAATGTCTGACACTGAATGCACAATTACACAAACCTTTGAGTCTCGCAGAGTATAATCATCCTTTTCTTAGTTATGATCACTTTGTGGCACTGAACCAATCTTTGGTTACTATTTCATGTACACTTGCAATGACGGAAAGATCATGACAGAGCAGAATACTGAAAATGCACTTTAAACCCACTGTCCTTCCTCAAAAGAAGTTAAAGCAAAACAAAAAAAGTTTCTTTTTCATGAAAAGTAGTTATGATCACAGATTTATAGGAACAGTAGCACGTTGGAGTATGCTAATTTTGGGTAAAATTTGTCTAGGGACCCCTCAATACAGAGACAACCTGCAACAGTTATTGTTCATTAAAACATGTTTTATAAGCCTGAGAGCCTAGCTCAGGCTTATGGCTACTTTTCACTCGCCCTTTCTGTTTCCCCAACTGCATCTTCAATGTTTTGCATATGGCTACATCAAAGTTAAGCCTAAATAAAATGTTAACATCCAAAGAGCCATTACATCCTATAACAATGTGCTTGTAAAGTGCATGTAAATAAAAAATGACCTTTTGTTTAAAGCTTATAATTTCAGTTCTGCAGCTTTAAGATAAATTTTTTTTAAAAAAAATCACAATCAAGTTGTGTTAAAACAGAAACTGATAGGAAAATGTTCACAGCCAGAGCTCCAACTTCTTATTTTTATACTTTAAGTGACCACTTTTCCTTGACAGTTGCTTTAAATTTGTTTTGTTCCACAAGAATGCTGTATGGAGCTAGTTTTCCAAAGATTCCAGTTTGAGCAAAGCAAATGGTGACAGGTCCCCCAACTAAATATTTTGCAAGTCAGCTCATTCTTTCCATGTTTATCTATCCACATCAGTCATTCAAACTTTGGTCTTACCTGCTCCAAACTCATCTAAATCACTCAAGATTATTCTTAAGTGTTTTCTGGCACCAACTGACAAAATTACTGGACAGCTTTTCTCAGCTCTAGGGAGAGCAAAACCCACAGTATTTGTGTGCTAACTTTTCTTTATATTTAGTCCATCTGAAAAATTTGAATTGGTCCTTCCCTATACCACTGTCAAACTGCTGTATATCATTAATAAAACTCCAACTATGTTCTCACTGTTGTCAGATATTTAGCAGAGTCTAGGGAAACGATATGCAACATGCTCTATTGGACAGCCTCCCCACAAATATGTTTCTTCCCCTCAGAGTTTTTCTGCCCTCCTGAAAATAGCAATATTCTGTTCAAATCATCATTTCCCCACCTTCCCCCGCCTGTTGCTTTTCAGCTGTTTTTCAATGCATACTCAAAGAGAGAAGCACACAGTATTCTTATTCAGGCAAAGGTTTATCCTGCTCTTCCTGCTGGCAAGCGGAGCAATAAATATCCCTTTCAAAAACTCAAGTATCGCACACTTGAGAAAAAGTTGCAGTAAAACTGCGGCAGAGCAGTCAGACACCACTGATGCTACTGCAGTCTGTCCCACACCCCTCACTGCACGATTTGACACAGAAAAGAACAGACACAAGATGTTTGGGGGGGACAGAGCCCTGGCACTCAGGAGAGGGGCTGTATAAAAATGTGCTAACATGCAATAGCAGAGCCTACTGAAATAGTGAAGACAGGACTGTCTGGGGCATCATGCTTCTGTTTCCTAATGGTTATGGATTCTGTGGAAATGCTAATGTTTGCACTAAAGGCCCTCTCAGCAATATTCTGCAGCCTTAAGAACTCTTTATTTTGAATTGTTTAATTAGTTAATGAGGTTGTGGAGAAGTCCATCTTAGGGATCATTAGTTAAGGCTTTAAGACATGGAGACTGAAGAAATTACTGTCTGAGGAAGTAGCAAAACTTCCCACTTGCCAGCCAAATGCATAATTATACCAAGCACATGAGCTGCAGCAGCATTTCTTGGTCTTGATGTCCAGTTCTGAGCCAGGCAGTGTGCAGGTACACAACCTGAGGCAAGTACTTGTGACTTCTTGTAGCACTCCCCCCTGCAGCTCAAAGTCACAGAGCAGTGACAACACAGAGGGAACCAGCACGTCTCAGTAGGCAGATCTGCTGAGCATGTTGACTCTTTGGGGTAATTAAGAGAGGAAATATCCTCACACGTGTTTAACCATTGCGTAGGACATACCTAAGATTCAAGCATGCTTTTAGGCATAGGAAATGTTATTTTGGATTAGCAGAGAGAGACAAAAATTGCGTGAGAAAGTTCAGATTAGTTAAGTGTAGAGTTTAGTTTCGCTTCATAATACAACTAACAGCAGCGACAAAAAATAAATATTTTTTAAAAACAAATATTTTCCATGTCTCTTCTCAACTTGTACCGATTTTTCCCACTATAACAACATGACAGTTTTGCAAAGAAGGGTGAAGGGTAGAGACGGGGAGGTAACTCCAAAGCACAAGCTATCCAAATGTGAGGTGCATCTGAATAAATGGTTACTTAGCCCTTAGACATCTGTGTAGAGTTTGTTACAGGCCAAGCTGTTTATATCTGTTACACTATTAATTATTAGCTTTTTACAAACTGTTTATAAATGTGCAGAACTAAACTCCTTCATAAGAACAAATGTACTGTTCCAGGAGACCAGTTACTGCAAGTGTTTAATATAATGTGAATCTGCAGTTTTTCTAAAGCAGCCAGTTTTAAGTCTGTACTTGACACACACACAAACACGTGCAAATGCTTTGCTTTCGCTGCCATCAACTAAAACCAACCAGTGTGTGATGAATTCCCATGAACAGACATGCACAGGTAGGTCTCTGAAGCAGAGACACAGCTCACATAGACAACACGAGCAGCAGGAGTTAACTCTGCTACTGTGAGGGCTGGGTAGTGATACTCAGTGATACTCAGGCAAAAACTCCTGTGACAACACAATGAACCTTAGCTGGAAATAGACTCAAGAAAAAGAAGAAAGTGATTGGGGAAGAAAAGTCCTTACAGAGCAGCTTGAAAAGCACATCAGGGATCTTGCACAGCAGAAGTGCAATGAGACTCAATACTGGGACATCATACAATGTCTTGTTTTCCCAAAACAGAACTGATGGGAGAATTAGGCTTTTGTCTATGCCAGAATACAAAACTATTGCAGTGAAGGTCAAAGAAGGAACTAACAACTGCCTGTCACCTCTGTTTTGCTAAAGTCAGCTTACTGCATGCTGAAGTTTGTATAAAAGTCTGTTCTTCTCTCTTTTGGAAGCCTCATCCTCATTTTGTTACCTAACTAAACTCTAAAAGCTTCACTATGAGCATCTCTTCAAAGAGTCAGAAAACCTGGCCTCAGCTGACATTCTTCAACTCCAGCTAAGATGCATTTCACACAGACTCAAGAAAGCTTTCAACTTCTTGCAGAAAACCATGCTTCTGGAAATGATGTTAATATTAGGCTACTCTTTTTCTCTCATTTCTACTCTGAGAAGCAAGGAAAAACTCAAACTTATCCCAGTTTTAATATCTTCATGCCTCCAGCTGTGGCCTCTGGTGTCTCTAATCTAAGTCCTAAATTTCCTTTCTGGTCCATGATGTCATTTCGTATGCTACCAGTTCTTCCCAGAAAGCTGCTTCCTTCATAAAGTGACTAAGGACAATACCTTTACAGTGCTGAAACAAAGCAGGAAATACAGTTGCCTAGTTTTGGTTTTTTTCTCTCTCCAGGTTTCAGTAACCTTTCAGGAAAATACCTCCTTGCAGACCATTAGTAGAGGAAACAGCTAAGCAGTAAAATGCCAGTTCATTATCACTTGTGGGGATGAAGAGGTGCAACAACTGCTACACTGCAAATAATTTTCTTAACTGTTATAGTAAGAAACAAAGATACTTCTGGAGTTTTCAACACTACCACAAAAATCTCTCTGTGTTATGTACCTTGAGGTTTGGGGCACTATACCAAAACTCAAGTTTACCTGCAGGCTAACTGGAAGCTAAGATCCAATAGCCTCATTCACACCAAAGTATACTTTGGTTACAGCCCTACTGAAATAATAGCCATTAACAAAAGGAGTTCTCACTCAAAATTAAAATGCAAAGTAAACTCAACCCTGAAAGTGCATTTTCCATATGTGCCTTTTTCTGTAGCTGCTTCATGCTCTTGTTTTTGTTCTCTGGACCAAAATGCAATAATCAGAAAGATCAGCTGACTTAGACAGGGTTTCACTTTGGTTTTGATGTAATTTTGGTAAGTGTCCTCAATCGTAAAAGAGCTTTTTTTTCTGCACTTTTGCTTCTGGACATAGGTCTCTTAGGGTTTTAACTACAATAGTTGTGTTCAATATCAAAAACTACGGTTTTAAACAAACAGAAAACCAAACCAAAACAAGCCTTACTCTCTCCCCACATCTTACTTGTGATAAGTAGAATACATTTGATTTCCTATAACAGCAAAGTGCAGCACTTTAAGTACAAATCAGCAGAAACTGAATAAACCATTTAGCTGAAAATTTTCAGGTAGTTTATAATACAAAACCTGAAAATGTTGTTTACATTTTAACAACATCATTATACTTTCAATGGCATTTATGTCTGGGAATTTTGATCAGTACAGGGAGCTCATTACGTAGTGTCAGTAGATATAACTACACAGGAAATGTTACAGGATTAAGGATAAAACATATTAAATTACTGCAATCCTTCTACAGTTTTCATTCAATTCTGAATGAAGCATTTTGTCTTCCACAAAGCAAGCCACAGATCTTTTACAAAACATTTTTCCAAACACTATTTCTCCAACAAACTGTCAGGTAGCACTGTGTGAATAATTTCTTTTCAATTTGGCAACTAAGAAAGAAAACAAAAAACCCTTCAGTTCATGCTGAACTGAATTTGAATAGGTTTAGGTTTTATCTTATTGGGCCAAACAAACCCAGAATTCAAAAAAGCGCACGCCATTTCACTTGACACAGATACTTCTATTCATAAAATGAAAGTCAGATATAAAGAAGATTAAGACTCATTGCTTATTTTGTGGTCCAGAGAGAACATCTGGAGAAGAGGTAGAAAGTCTCATTCCTGCTTTCTCCCATGGAAATTGCAATCTATACTTCAATTCTCCACCAACACAACATATCATGGCAAAACACCTATAGATAAAAATATTATTCTCACTTTGCTCAAATGATACTATTTAATCAGAATATTATAATATTAAAAGTTAAATATTGCCTAGAGCCTAACCAAGAAACAATTCCTCCTACACACCACCTTCAATACACTCACAAAACTCACTCCCTTCACCAGTGCGGGTTTCTTTTAATATAAACTCCACCAAAAGGCAAGTGAGATCAAGGAAAACCCACATGGTGCTGTCAGGCTCCTTGAGGGCACTAATGAGCCTTCATTGCCCTGATGGGCCTCAGCTGGGACCACCCAACCACCTTGCCCTTTGTCCTAGGGTGATTTTATGTGATGTATTTTATGCTATGTATTCCATACCTCTCCTTAGCCCAGAAATGAGTCCTGTCCGCTTTACAACTGAGCCAGAGAAGCTGGGGCAGGTTTTGTTTATTGTTTACATTCTTTTACTCCGGTGGCAGCAGCGGCTGAGGGAATTTCTTTTCCTCTCTTCAAGACTGTGGAGAATCCTCAGCAGTTTTTTCTTTTTGGACTGTTTTTGGCTCATTTCTTCATCCAAAATCCACCCTCTCTGGGGGAGACATTCAGCAGGAGCTGCTGGAGTGACCCCATGCCCAGCCCAGACTCCGGGAGAGGCCGCGCAGAGCCGGGTCTCTAAATTCTTATCTCCACAACAGAGGAGGTTTATTATCTAACATTATTCTTTTCTTCTCGGATGCCTGCGTGCACCTTGTGTGTCTAAATAAATCGTTTTTTTCACTTTCCTCCAAGAAATTCCTTCTGAACCATGGGGGGAAGGGGCAAGCAGGGGCCTGCTTGCCAGGCCTGCATTTCTGGGAAGGGAGATAACCCTTTGGGAAGTTTCCTCCTAAATTTTGTCTCAAACCAGGACACCCTTGTCCCTAATGCATGGCCTGCCTGCACCTCTCAGCCTGGCCATGCCTCATCCTCATGCCCCATCTGTCACCAGTGCTCACTGGTTCCTCACTGCTGTCCCATGGTCCCACACCGGGACTGCCATGGGGCTTCACCCTGGTGGGGCAGCCCCTGCCCAGCTCCTGTGCTGCTCCCAGCTCCCCGCTGCAGGGCAGCAGCCTGGTGCTGCCATAGCTTTTCCCAAGCTGTGTGCCATAGGGCCAAGCCCCACAGCTTCCCTGGTGTGGGGCAACCCCATAGCTCCTCCAGGCCATAGGGTCCACCATTCCATCTCTGCCAGAGCCTGCTTCCCAGGTCCATGTGAGCTATCAGTTGCTGCAGGAGAGCGTGCCCATGAAGGTGGAGAAAAAGGTGGTTGACACCATCATGGAAAATGTAGTTACTTAACTAATGCCAGAATATCATAAAAAAAAAAAATTTTTGAAAAAACCCTTCCACTCTACAGAGATTATATTCAGCAAGTTGCCTCTCTGCAATTTGATTAGGAAGTTTAAAAGGTCACAACAGATCACAGAGTATTTACATCCTGGAAATGAGTCGGCCTTCAGAGTATGGAGTTGAAATGCCTTGCTGAAGCAGCCTGTTCTTCTTGCACCTAAGATATTGAAACTATAGGCTGACACATGGAATTTTATGTCTGTGAAGCATTTTCTGAGCTAACATAATTATATTTGAAGTTGTAGCATGATATAAACTGCCTTTAAGCCCTATAAAAATCTTGTGGTGGTCTGCACAACAAACCTCTCTAGTGCTATAAGCCAGGTATTAGTCAAGGAAAAATGTTCAGTTTTAACCTTTTCCACCAAACACTCAGACATTTACCCAAAATCACTTGCTTCCATATGTATTTTTAATGTTGTGGACATGTCACAAGTCATAGGAAAAAATTTGCCGCCACAAATTTCAACTAGCTCTGGTAACAAGCTATTTCTCTAGGAACAAGGGTCCCAACACTGCTGAGAAAAAAAACACGCCTAAATATAGCACATGCAATAGTGAAATTTGCTCCTATTACTTCAGACTCCTGGGATCAAGACACCAAGTTAGTCATAAATGCTCTGTGACACGAAGTTTTCCAAAGATACCAAAATTTTCACTAGTAAACCATAAATTTATGAACACCAGAAAACCCCAGTAGGCAAAACTGGATTTTTAGGTTAGCAGAGGCAATTCCAATGATATAATTTTATTAGCCCCTTACTACTTCACAGCTCAGAAAGAAATGAGCATCCAAACTAAAGCAGTATCTCCACATCAGACAGGATTTTGTAATGAACTATATGAACAATGCAAGAAAAAGGAACATAGATTTTGCAAAGCTCAGTGCGATAAACTGAACAATTCCTATCTTTTTTGCACCTGTAAGGTACTGCTACCAGCAGGAGTGCAAAATCCCACATTGCATTTCTGAAAAGGAAAGACTTCTCCCCATCCCAATCAGCCAAGCCAAGCTTCTACCTGCAAAGAGCCCCAGGGGTTGCTTGCATGAGACCTCCAACACCCTGCAACAGGTTGCCCTGCCTCATTTTGGGGAAAAACCTTCTCTGGAAAAACTCTGGTGGGAGCTCACAACCAGCAGCATGGCTTTTACTTGCATGGATGATGATGCTCTAAAGGAATTGGACTACAGATATGGGGCAAAGAGGATTCTCACAATGGAGATTACCTGTCCAAGGTCCCACTCTCTTTTTGCCACTACTCCAAGGAAACACCCCATCCCACAGCTTCCCAGGATCCGCTCCATGTCTTTGGAAGAGAGTCACCAAATAACGATATTATCTGACCAGCAGTTAACAACCAGCATGTTAGCTAATAGCCTGAGGGAATGTGAGGGCATTTTATGCTCTAATATTCTGTTCATTAACTGTAGTAACAACCAATTTCAAGGTGATTATTGCCATTATAAGCTATGATCAATTTTTTAAACATGTTTCCATTTTTATCCAGCTTAAATCTGGTGCAATAGAGCAAGGGGAGCAGCTGTGTTGAGAATTAGACTTTTCCCCAGATTAATATCTGATTTTCCATCAAAGAGAATACAGGACACATTCTGTTAGGTTTCAAATTGTTTCTACCATAAACCTCCACCACACTGAAATATGATCTCTATTATTTTTTAGTTTGAACCTCCTATACATAATCCATCTGACTAGATGGTCCTCAGCAACAGCCGTTAAAGTAATTTGTTTCACTTATGTAGAGGAATAAATCAGCACGTAATTAGCTGTGGTTTATTATTAACAGCACTGGTGAGCTGACCATATGCCATGACTTCATCTTTTCACACAGAAAAATGAGAATATACTGATTGTTTTTATTATGTCTTTCGACACTCAGCCAGGGTTCCAATGAAATGAAGATGGAGAGTTTTGCAATGTTACTCAATGATAAATAACAATATCCTACAACTCTTTACCCTGGCTTTTAGGATTCACCTTGATATGTTCTTTTAACATCTCTCACAGCAGAAGAAGATATAAATATACCTTAGATTGTTTCCAGGAGATATATTATACGTAGCATAGTACATTTCTTTGTGGGCCTTCAAACATACTGGCTTCAAAATGTGGCGTATGTTCAACTCCAGAATACTTGAGAAACAGCACACATTTAATGTAAAGACCAGAAAGACACACCTTCCTTATTTTTTAAACTTAATTGAGTCCATCCTACAAATCCTTATGAACTCAGTACAGTACCAAATAACACAGGGTTTGATTCTCTGCCAGGACGGCCTTAAACTCTTTAGTAGACACAGCAGCAAAATAAAACTTTCTTGAAAACATTACAGACTGATGAACTGCTTTGGAACAAGTTCAGTTGCACAGACTTTCTCCACTCTGGATAGACCCTAAATGAACTAAAGGTCCTTTGACATGCAGACCTATGAACCATGGTGGCAGACACAGGCACAACCTCAATTCAGCAAATAGCAGGTGGTTTGTATTTGTCAAAACAGGAGCATAGAGCCTCCAAATTCAAAGGCAGCTGTGAAGTTGTTACCTCTTTGGATAAGGAAAAGACTGTCCTATATCTGACGTTTCTGGGGAGAGGTGGGGTTTGTCACCATGAGCCAATGGGTCTGTTCTTAAATATCTTTAACCAAAGATCTGTCTGGATGGTCACTCTCAGGGAGTTGTGGTCAATGATTTGATGCTCAGGTGAACAACAGTGATGAAAGGTGTTCCTCCATGGTTGGTACTGTCAGTGACACGGACCCTCAGCAAGTTTGCTGATGACACCACGCTGTGGGGTGCGGTCACACGCTGGAGGGAAGGGATGGCATCCAGAGGGACCTGGACAGGATTGAGAGTCGGCCTGTGCCAACCTCATGAGTTCAAGAGGGCCAAGTGTAAGGTCCCACACCTGGGCCAGAGCAATCCCAAGCACAAAGAGAGGCTGGGCATGGAAGGGATTGAGAGCAGCCCTGAGGAGAAGCAGTTGGGGGTGTTGGTGAACAAGAAGCAACATGAACCAGCCATCTGCACCCACAGCCCAGAGAACCATCTGCATCCAAAGCAGTGTGGGCAGCAGGTGAATGAGAGGATTCTCTCTGCCATGCTGTGGTGAGACCCACCTGCAGTGCTGCGTCCAGATTTTGGGTTCCAACCTAAGAAGGACATGGGCCTGCTGAGGCAAGTCCAGAGTAGGCCACCAAGATGATCAGAGGCACGGAACACTTCAATATTGAGACAGATCAAGAGAGTTGGGGCTATTCAGCCTGGAGAAGTCTATGGGGAGATGTTATAGCAGCCATTCCATTACTTAAAGGGCTACAAAAGAGCTGGAGAGGGACTTTTTACAAGGGCATGGATTGACAAGACAAGGTGGAATGGCTTTATAGTGAAAGAAGGCATGTTTACCTTAGGTAGAAATTCTTCCCTGTGAGGGTGGTAAGGCACTGGAACAGGTTGTCCAGAGAAACTGTGGATGCCCCATCCCTGGAAGCATTCGAAGCCAGGCTGGATGGTACTCTGAGCAATCTGGTCTAGTGGAAGGTTCCCTGCCCTTGGCATCGGTATTGGAACGAGATTATCTTTAGGGTCCCTTCCAACCCAAACCATTCCTTGATTCAAACCACATGCAGACTTCAAGTGGAAATCTTGGACATGCTGAGGAGATGTACCGTGCCCATCAACCTAAAGGGTCAAGGAAATTAGCATATACTAACTCCATCACAAGGGCCAACATCAAGAGGAATGAGAACCACGATCTTTTCTGCTAACACCTTCAGGCTTCCAATCCCGCAGCACAGAGAAGATGCTGTGCTGGCAGAAACTATGGCATCACTACTAGATCATTCCCTCTTGTGTCACCCAAGAGAGTTCCCTACTCTCCCTTACCCGATGTGTGTTTCATGACTAAATCTCCTCCACATTTGGAACTGCACTGAGACCATCTGCTCCTTCCTCACAAGTGGAGGGTAATGACTTTGCTCAGCCTGACTCAGCGCCCAAAGGAGTTACTCACCTTGTTAATACAGGTGTGTGTGGGGGAGAAAGTAGGCCAAAAATTAGGACTGTTTTTACAGCTAAGGCTCCTCCAGAGAATTGTTGATTTCTCCCTTTCTCCTCCTCCTTGAAATGCCAGGTACTCACTTGCTGTCAGCTGACACCCTCGCAGAAGAGGCACCACTGAACTTTCTTGGTTGCTTCCAGATCTGAAGTGACCATATTCTGTTTCCAGACAGGATTCTCTGAATGAAAAAATTCTCTGAGGAGGAGTGAATGTACCAAATTTCCTCTTACTTTCTCAGAACTGTTAAACTCTCAGTATGCAGCACTATACTTTTAATGCATCTGTGGTCACAGGCTGGTTTTAGGTACAGAGCACTGCAAAGGTGAGTGGCAAAGGGCTGTTCCAGGACCAGAATGGAGACAGGAGATGAACAGGGATTTACAAGTACAGAAGGACACTGGTAGCTCTGCCACTTTTTTTTCCCCCCCCATTACTACATTGTCATGCTCAGATCAGGGTTCTTCTCATCCTTGGTAAAATAAAATTCAAATCAGCCCATGAAGCCAAGAAGACTTGAACCAGACCCATTAAATCAGCATCGTAATCAGAATGTAGATGGACAGTCACGTGCATTGACACCCATAATCTCTGTTACCTTCAGCCTGTTTGCTGTCAAGTCATTTGAGGCCATTGAATTAAGCAACTTGCTTAATCGACTCTGGAAAAACTCCCTGCTGCCCCAGCAACTCTAGTCTTGTGGCAAGGGGAGGAACAAGTTACAGATCACAGAAAGTTAGTCTTGTCTCTAGGCATGGCTGTATTTTCAGCTAGGAAGGGAAGAAGCCACAGAAATTAATGGGCTGAGTCGCCACAGATCTGAACTTGGAGGAAACTGGTAATTCATCAATCCTTTCAGTCTGTGGGAAATATTTCACTTGAAAGAAGGCCACTTGTAAAAAGTGATTTGAACAGTGCTGTTCCTTCATGGACCTCCAAGGCCAAAGTGAATGGAAATGACACACAGCTCACCAAGGCATGGTCCCCATAGGAAGCACCGCAAACATGCTGAGACTGAGAAATAAAATGAAGTTGCACCATCACATGGCTTCCCTCAAGTCACTGGAGCTCCAAGAAAAGCATACAGTTCCCTGATCTAGCAAAGCACATGTGCAACTTGAAACTGAAAACTACAGCACTGGTATAAGGGAGATGGCATCACTTTAAATAGAATGCCACTTGTAGGAGAATATCCTCATTTTTCTAAGCAGTATGGATGGAGGCCTTAGATCTCTGGCCCTTCGTACCTGTTCCAAATACTTTTCTTCTCAGTATAGTCATTACGAATCAGAGGCTGGATTTGTTCAGGAAAGGGGGAAAGGATCTGTGTTTGGCACAAAGCCTCATTAGCCAGTGTCAGGTGCATGATTTCAGTTTTTTTAATCTCAGCTGAATGGAAAGAGTTGTTCCTTCCAAAAACTGTCCAATACCCATTACTGTTAAATACTTGCTGATCTTGTAATCATCACATTCATCAGTTGCTGGATGTCATCTCATATTTTCCATGGCTTTTGGCACCTCTGTGTGGTACTACCGATTAATGGCAGTAGCATGTTGATATTTAGCTGCCAAGTGCTGCTGGCCAGCACCCTAAACTTTCATTGGTTTTTCACCCTGGCAGAAAGAACTGTTTCCAGTGTAATCAGGTCATCCATGAGCAAAGGGAAAAGATAAATGAGGATTGTTAACATATACACCTATAGGAGTGATATATTAGCAGTGAAAAAGTGCCTGTGCCAGTTCCTCAGCTGGTGCAAATCACTCGATCACCAGAGAAGCCCACAAGGCTGTGTGATTCATGGCAGCCTAAGCCCTGGTCTTAATTTTCCTCAGCCCTGCTTCTATGAATTACACTTGTGCTGATCAAATGACACAGGGTGTCAAATGCTATCAAGCTGATTGGTACTGTAAACAGGGACTAAATGTGCACAAAATACAAAGACAGCAAAGAATCAGGCCCTGTGTGTTCATTAGCAGGTCCCTGTTTCCCATGGGATACACTGCTCCTGTGTGGAATACACTTCCAGTGAGTTGATACACTGCTCCTCACTTCCAGCTAATGAAAACAGCTCTGTGTCAACTCTGCTCCTGCTGACAGCCCCAAGGGAGTTTGAGCTTGTTGCTCCTCCCCTTAGCCCACAAACCTCCTCCTTACACCCCTGCCCACAAAATGATATTTTACAAGGGTATCTTCCAAATCTCCCCCTAAATGCAACAGACTGAATCCTGTTCCCAGTTAAGCCTTTGCCAGTGTCTGTAACCAGATTTCACCTGCCTCTGTACAGAGGGCACACAGGTGTGAAGGTGGTCTGTGGCATATCTTAGCAAAGCCCAGTGGTTTGTGAGAGCATCTGCCAGTCCAAAGGAAAACCACCTCTGGTTTTAAAAATGCCTTGCCCAGTGCAATTCAGCATGCCTACAGTGAAGACAATGAAGATGGAGACATTTACTCCAGATGTTTATCTGGTTCTTGGCAATCCTGTATCCACTGATTCCTCTCCCGTTTCCTAAATATGTTCTGATCAACTTGCTTGGGGCTTTTTTGCTCGTACAGAAGAGCTTGCTGGAAGTGCCTCTGTTTCAGGGACTCTTTTGAAATACGTCTTAGCTTCCAAGGGTAATGAACTCTTTTATAATAAATGCCTAGCTATAATGTGAGCAATACTTGGCTTCCAGGAACTGCCTTATAATTACACGGCTCAGTATTGCATGTCAGAGGTTTGCTCCATGTTTAATATTTTATGAAGAAATTCAGATTCTGACAGTAAAAGTATTTAACCCAGAGGACCTAGAACCCTGACTATTATTTTGCAAAGTAGCCATCCAGCTACACTTTTGTGCACCACCGTTATCCCTGGTGCATACTCACGCTCTTTGATACTCTCTAAGTAGACACAACCACATGCTGTCCAGATGGAAACCTGGCTGTGTCATTACATTATATTGAAATAACCCAATACCACCTGTTTCTGCTGGGGTTCCTGCCAACATTTTCCCATAAAACATTTATTTTGCTAATATTTTAGTTGGTCACCACAGAAGGACACTTGAAGTTAAAGATTTACCGTGTGTGCAGCCATGAGGAAAACCCTTAAAAAAAAAGAAAGCAACAAAGCTCAAGAATAGCCAATGCCTATTGTTTAAAAGGTGGATGTTCACCTAGGCACTAGGCATTAACACTCTGCAGGGACACAAAACCAAACACAGGTTTTTGGCAGCGTACATCAAGTGAGTTATCTTAACTGTCTTGGTACTCACCTCTCATATAATTAAACAAAACTTTCATGCATAGAGTGGGGCTAATATACAATAACACTAATGAAAACTCATTGGCTTTTTTTTGTTGTTGCTTTTTATTAATGTGATTCTGTCATGTTATAAAAACCCCAGGCTCCTCTCTCTCTCCCTCTGCAGATAAAACAGCTCATCCTCAGTGAGTCTGTATAAATGAGAAAAGCCTGCTTGAGATGTTTGAACTATTTATTAGATACCCTCTACAGCAGCAATAGGAATTTTTTATTTAGAATTTATATTTTTAGAGACACTTTCCTTAAAAAAAAAGACAATAACTTATCAAAAACATTTGACAAAAATTTTCCTAGCATGTCATCACCTTATATTCTTCAGTGTTGATCTCTGCACAGAAGTCCAAACGGTAGGTGAACTTCACACAAAGACCTTTTTCTCACATATAAATATATTACTCAAAGAACAGCAAAGGTTATTAACAATCCACTACTCCCAGTGAATTTTCTGGGTATCAGTTATTGCTATTCCATTTTAAAAGCTGCTGCCCTCCTAAGGGAGAGGTAACAGTGCCATGTAAAGTGATCAACAGAACCCCACAAAGACCCAGCAGTGTTTCTCGAAATACAGTAGAACAAACACACATGAATTATTTGGCAAATGTAGGCACATCAGTAGAAAAACAGGATGTGATCCAAAAATAAAATCCACAAACAGAAAAAAGTTTACAAACTAAGGAGGTAATCCCTAATTACAAATGAGAATTTCTTCAGCAGTTAGAAAGCTATCTTACAAGAGGGGGAAAATAGTGGAAAAAAATAAGAATGTGATTTTTTTCGCATATTTTCTTTGAATATATTTAAGATACCTCCAATTCTATTAACTTGCAAAATTTACCAATAAAAATCCACAAGAAAAAAAGTAATTATAAAAAAGAAAAAAGAGTGTATAAAGTCAGCTTCAAGTTCGCTTGCTTGGATTTGTTCTAAATATAGCCCTAGCCATTTTTATCATGTCACAGAATACTTTTATAGCTTGTAAAAGAACAGCATGAGAATTGCAAGGAAGGAAGAAGGGACGAGTCATAAGTTTAGCCCTGTTTTGTTCCTTTCTCCTTTTCATCTTCATTCCACATTCCATTCCCAATAAAATCACCCACTTATAACCAAATCCCTGGCTGTTGGCATGAAAGTAATTTAAATTTTTGCCTATTTTTAAAAAGCCAACTTATAACCTGAAATCGTTATCGTAATTGATTAAATATCACAAGCAAAGCAGAGTATCTATTTGACAGGTTCTATTCATGGTCACATCCCTTCCCTGCAGACAGGTAGTTAGATAATTAAGCAATCCATTTCACTGCATATATGCTACACACAAAAGCAACTGACACACAATGAATCTTGCTAAGCTTTTGTTCAACATATGAAATAGTGGATAATCACCTCTTTTTATGAAAGTACTTGACCTTTAAATTGATATCCCCCCCCAAAAAGATGGTAATCGCTACTCAAAGAGATATTGAATGGTCTGCAGCTAATCCAGAAGATCATTGCCCATTAGTCATTATTAGATTTTCTGAATCTAAAGGTGAGCATTTGATTATAACAAAGAGAAAAAGAAAATACTATTTAGGTTGCTGTAAATGCCTATAGTCTCCTCTTTGTAAATCACAGTGACAATCAGAGTTATAGATGACCACTAACATGAATATCATTTATGCATTTGATGCCTACTCAGAGAACAGCTTTATAAACTGTGAATGACAGAAAGCAAGATTATCAGTGGCAGGGATTTTAAATATTACATATGTTGCTTGTATCACAAGTTTTTTTTCTTTAGCAGCTGATGTGTATTATATTCTTTTGCATAATACCTTGGAAATATATTTCTTTTCCTCAGTTTAGGAAAAGTGAATCAAAAATGTTTAAATGCAAATTTTCCCTGTTCACTTTTTACATGGCATCACTAACCATATGCTGCATCCCAGAAATTATATTTCAACTACAAGGACATGGTACAACACTGGCTGCATGACCCTGCTCAGAAGGAAATGGTTATTGGGTCATACCCTACCCCAGAGCCCAGCCTGTGCTGGTGCGCATCCTTCTCAGTGACCAGGAGGAGAGGATGGAGAGCACTCACAGCAAGTTTGCAATGACACCAGACTGGGGGGTCTATTGATACACCCCTTCGTGGGGCTGCCATTCAAAGGGACACAGACAGGCCAGAGGAAAGGACACACAGGGACTTTGTGAAATTCAGTAAGAGCAAACACAAAGTCCTCCTCCAGGAAAGAAGCCTCAGGATACAGTACAGGCTTGGAACATGCTGGGTCTATAGAGAAGGTGACCAGTACATGTTTCCCCCAACAGATATATATAAACAAGAGCAGATCAGGAACTGCCTTCTTACAGTAAAAAGCTTCTCTGAGCACAAAACTGAAAAATCTTTATGAAGAAGAAAAGCCACAGTATGCTTTTACGCTTGTTTATTCTAAGCCTTTTAAACTTCATGGCTACTTTACCAAGGTATGTGTGACAGATTACATATTGCTTTTTTGCATTAACAGTTACTTAGTATTATTTAATACTCTTGGACTTGAAGCAAAAATTAGGAAATCCTTTTCATGTAAGAAGATAATCTAGATGATCTTAAAGGTCTGGCTGTCAGATTTGGTAATCTGACATTCTCAAGCAGTCCCTTTCCAGTCAAATGGTCCCAATATTCTTCATGACTGTTTTATCAACATGGGTACCCAAACACACATATGCCAGTTAAGCACAATTCAGTCTCATCCTCTTCCACATTTACATGTTAGACCTGATACCTGCCCAGCTGGTATTTGTAAATCACAAAGCAGGTGACACAGCACATTCAAATTTGATTTGTTTTTTTCTCCAGGATATGTTTCATTTCACTCCTCCCATAAGGTCATTTTAGGATGTATTGTGTGTTCTCTGCCAGCACTTCTCTTTTTGTTGGTGTAGTGGGTTGACCCTGGCTGGATGCCAGACACTCACTAAGGCCACTCTCTCACTCCCCCCCCCCACAGCTGGACAGGGGAAAGAAAATATAACAAGGGTTTCATGGGTTAAGATAAGGACAGAGAGAGATTGCTCACTGTTCTTGGTTTAAAAGACAAATGTCTGCTGAGGAAGGCAGGAATATTCCTGGAATGGGAAGAAATTCACTAAGAAACCTAAACCTATCACACTCACCAAATACCATCACAGCAAAACTGACTCGAATTAGAGATAGTAATTGAATTGATTACTAACAAAATCACAGCAGGATAGTGAGAAGTAAAATGAGACCTCAAAAACACCTTCCTTTCCCCTGCTCCTTCCCAGCTCTGCCTCTTTCCCCAGCTGTGCGGAGAGCTGGGAGTGGGGATGGTCAGTTCATCACACTGTTGATCCTGCTGCTGCTCAGGGAGAGGAGTCCTTCCCCTGCTCCAGTGTGGGCTTCCCCACGGGCTGTGGGTGGATCTCTGCCTCCCCATGGATCTCCATGGGCTGCAGGGACACAGATGCCTTGCCATGGTCTGCACCACAGGCTGCAGGGGAATTTCTGCTCTGGTACCTGGTGCACGCCTGCCCCTCCTTCTCCACTGACATGGGCATCTGCAGAGCTATTCCTCTCACATGTTCTTCTCTGGCCACAATTACACCTGTGCAATAACTTTTTCTTCTTAAATATGTTATCACAGAAACATGACCACCATTCCTGATTGGTCCAGCTTTGGCCAGCAGTAGGTCCATCCTGGAGCCAGCTAGCATTGGCTCTGCCAGATACGGAGGAAGTTTCCAGAAGCTTCTACAGAAGTCACACCTGTAGCCCAATCCCCAAAAATGGCCATGTAAGTCCAATACAGTTGGCTACAGTGAGCACTTGCATAGCCAGCTTCAACCAAATCCTTTGGTAGCTGTTGACAATTGCAGTGGAGCCCACCCTCAATCCTGCACCTTCTCCAGTGAGTAGAGGGAGGCAGGCTGTCTACAACCTGTCTGCTGTAGGGGACCCCACAAATATCTCTTACCACTGAAGGTGGAGACTCAACAGCTGGGTCAGCCATATCTCATTAACCAGGCAACATCCAGCGACACTGTCCCAGACCAGTCATACCACACAGGCTGTCTCATGCTAGCCCAGAATTTATTCCCTGCCTTTCACAAGAACTGACAATCATCACATAGACAAGTTTCCTAAATGAAGTCCATGCACTGTTACTGTAAGAATAAATTCCAATAAATGATTTAGGTAGGCGCTGAATGCCTAAGGACATAACTGTGACTCCAGATAATACTAGGTATCTTCCAAATAGAGCTGAAAGGTTCCCCTTGTATCTAAAGCTCTGCATCTGGCTATCTGTAAGACCACCCCCAGCTGAAACAGCTCAAAAACTCCCTGGAAGCTCTAGGGAAAAAAAAACAAAAAAAACCAGCAGACATATTTTTCCAGATTTCTAATGATAATTTGTTGCATGAAAGATAATCAATATCTACAGATCCAAAGAGCACCTGACATCATTGGGCTACAGCTGTTAAGAAGTCACCTTCAGGATAAAGCCTAAGGTGAAAGACCTCGCTGTCACTCCAAAATGACAAATATTTGTTGCATCTCCACGTCACAGTACTAATCATCAAACTTATAATAATTACTCTGGTTTTGTCTCTCTTACTCTCTCCTAAGCAACAGGGCTTTGTCCTGCCTTGCCCAGGCTCCTAATCTCATAGGGCTTCTTGCCTACCTCCTTCTTTCCAGTTACTGTCCATAATTTCTTGTGACATGTTTCCAAGGAAAATTGCTGCCATATAGACCCAGGAGCAGCTGATGAAGTGGTTTCTGTGAGACATCAATAAACAAATAAATCACTAATCTTATTTCATTTGTGACCGCACTGTACCAAGATCTCCATGATTAAAAAATTTGCTTTAGCAAGTAGTATCACACTTTATCTTTATTGAGGACATAACCCAAAATGGGTAAGATTTTCCATCTTTCATATAAATAATATATTAGTACCCCTATTATTTATTGCTTGTTGTAGCCTATGCTTCACGGTGCTACACTTTACATAGATCAGGCCTGGTTTTGCTCAAAACAGGAGGAGAACTTTTCATCTGTGGTACAGCATTGAAAGGTCTTGGAGAGATAGTAAAGAGGTTTTGAAAATTTTTATGTGTGTTGGTTTTGCACGGCCTGGGTTTTGGTAGCAGGAGGGCCACAGAGGTGGCTTCTGTGAGAAGCTGCTAGAAGCTTCCACCATGTCCAGCAGAGCCAATTCCTGATGGATCTGAAGATGGACATGCTGCTGGCCAAAGCTGGGCCAATTAGAAATGATAGTAATGCCTCTGTGATAACAGATTTAAGAAGAAAATCAAAACAAAGTGACACACAGTTTTTTCTTCTAACCAGAGAGGAGGAGGAGGAGGAGGAGGAGGAGGTGAGAACATGTGAGGGAAACAACATGGAGACACCAAGGTCAGTGGAGAAGGAGGGGCAGGAGGTGCTCCAGGAGCTGAGATTCCTCTGCAGGTGGTGGTGATGACCACAGCGAAGCAGCTGTGCTCCTGCAGCCCATGGGGTCCACAGGGGATGCAGAGATCCACCCACAGCCCGTGGGGGAGGTGCCCACACCGGAGCACGTGGATGCCTGGAGGAGGCTGTGATCCAGTGGGAGACCCAGTGGAGAGAGGGGGCCCTGCTTCCAGGCTGGAGCAGCCTGTTCTTGGAGGCCTGCACCCCGTGGACGAGTGACCCACACCGCAGCAGTTTTGGGAGGACTGTGTGCCCATGGGAGGGACTCACACTGCAGCAGTTTTGGGAGAACTGCTGCGCATGAGATTGGAGCCACGTTGGAGAAGTTCATGGAGAACTGTCTCCCGTGGGAGGGACCCCATAGTCTCACAGGGCAAGGACTCCTCTTCCTGAGCAGCGGAAGAAAACCTCAGGTGACAAACTGACCAACCACCCACCATGTCCCCTGCATAGTAGGTGGGAAGGAGGGAGGAGTTGCGGGAAGAAAAGGTGTTTTTAAAGGCTTATTTTACTTCTCATTATCCTCCTCTGATCTTCTTAGTAATAAACTCACTTTATATCTCTAAGATGAGCCTGTTTTGCCCTTGGGGTGTTTTCTCCCAGTCCTTATCTCAACACAAGAACACTTCATTAGATTTTCCTCTCCTCTGCCCAGCTGTGGCAGGGGAGGGTGAATGAGCAGCTTTTGTGGGTGCCTGACATTTCGCCAGTGTCTAACCATGACACCAAGTGAAAGAAAAAAGAAGGAGAATCTGAAACAAGATTCCTAGAACAGATGATTCTGTATTTCATCATTTTATTCATAATATTTACGTTTACCCTTATTTCTTTCACTCTTAAACTGCTTTTCCTTAGACCCAGCCTGAGCTCCCTGAAATCAGATGCCTTCCAGCCCATACCAACAAATATAAATGGAGTTGTACACACTGAAAACACGAAATGCAGATGTGCAAATAGTCACAGTAAGAAGCACTCATTAAATTCTTCTGAGAGAGCTACTCTGATGCTGAATGCATTCAAAACATGGGAATCTTTTTCTATTTAACAAAATTAGCGGTATTGGAAGATAATAATGATGTTTTAAATGAGAAATACATATATCTGTGAATACATCTGGGATGTTTGGGATTTTTTAACTGTACCTCTATCAACTGAAATATAAAACTACATGTCTCTGTAGGTAGTCATGTGAAATACAATCATTATGTCTTCTAAATACTGGGTCACTAAAATTGCCCTACCATGACAATTCATCAGGTTATTCAGATATCTGTTTGTGAGAAGAAGAATTTAAACATAACTATATTTTGATATTAAAAATGTTTAAAAGTTAACTGAAATTAATAGTAGGAATCAAATCAAATAAAATCCTAGTACAAATTCTGATATTGCTGTTGCTTTTATTTAAAATCAGATCTTCTGTGCCAAAGATTTTCCTGTGTCTGCAGAAGCACTGATGGTGCTGTTAAGGGGAGGTTTGCCAATTTTAAGGAATAAAGTCTTGCACTCCAGATGTGCAAAACACTTTCATTTTCTTCCTACATCTAATTTACTATTCAATAAAAAAAAAATTGTCTTCCATAAAAACTACTCCCAAAACCTTCATACCCTAAATACTTATCTTTGGATGGGATTAATTCTTTTTTTGGAGTTGCTGCTGCTCTTTGCACTGACTAGAGAGAGTCAAACCAAACTACTTAGGCAGCTTTTAAATAGCTAAAGCTGGAGCAATAAATCCCACCCAGAACTGAGGAAAAGGTCAAATCCAACTACTAACCAAGGACAGCAGCATCACCACTACAAATAAACACAGTTTTAAAAAAATATGTACAAACAGGGAACATCAATATGCACTCTGCTTATATAGCCCCCAGGCTGCTCCATTTCAGCATTTAAACCCACAAGGGGTCACTGCAGGAAATCTTACTTTTGTAGTTGGACAACAGAGCAAAAGAGCAAGGAGATGTTTTCAAAGGCAAAACCAGGAGTTAAACAGCTTTTTCCCACCAACTTCCAACAAGAGCAGAGCTTCTCCCTGGGACTGAGCTTGACTGGAGACATCCAGCAGAGTGACTGCAGGGCCCAGTCCACCACAACACACATGCACAAAAAGAGCAGCAGAGATCAAGGGCATCCTTGTCCTCCTCTGGACAACAGTGAGGAAGCAATTCTTTTTAAATCCTTCTCAAAGGAGTCTGCCAAAGGAAATGACTGAGACACAGCAACAAAATAAACTAGTTCTCCCCTGCCCTACCACAAGGCCTTGTTTACCAGATCTTGGCCCTTCATCCCTCTCCACACCCTCCTTGTTTGGTTATTCTTCTCATAATTATATTGGGAATTTTAATTCTAAACCACAGAAACTCTGAAGACGTGTCTGTATGCATATGTGCAACACTTGTACATCCAGTCCTGTACCAAAAATCCAGCCAATGCCATGTCATGATTAAGAGTTATCAAAAGGTGCATCTGCTTCAGTGGTAAATAATGCTGATAACCCTACTTTGGCAGCTCTGCTGATAAAAGTCATTTCCCTGGCTCCAGTGATCCAGTCCATAATTCCTTGCAGCACAACAGCAATTAAGAAACAAAAGTGAAAAAAGTAGAAGACAATAAAACAGTTAAAACAGTTTTAGAGGCCTGAGGAAAATGGAAGTGGCAATTTCATGTGCCTTCTCACCATCAGATCAATCAAACTTGGTAAAAGATCCAGTTACAGAAATATGACTTACATTATGCTTTTGGGATATAAACCTTCCCACAGAAGAAGCTGCACTAATTCCAGAGCAGCCTATTATTATTATTATTACTATTATTATTATTTTGATTAATATTATGTTTTTCTACAGCCTGTAAGAGACAGCAGCTGAGCTGACTGTGCCATTGTCAAAGTCAATACCATTCACAGAATGTGGCATAGGCACAGTGGGATGTAGGATTCAGTGCCTCACCTGCAACAGATAATGTTCAGGGACACTGAGTAAAGGTTAATGCAGTAAACAGGAGGCAAAAGACAGTTGAGGGTAAAGAAGTTCTGTAGGAAGTAGATCAGGAAACAGAGTAATTACAGGAAATGTTCTGGATACAATATGAAATGTTTATCTTTCTGGGTCTTCTCCTGTGTCTGTATAGCTCCGGACCAGCACCTTTTAGTTTAGATACTATTTAGAGCACAATGATGAAAGCAGCTGGTGTAAACTCTGTTCTAGCCTTGAAACATTTAACACACGTAAGCAGCTAAAAAATGTGGCATTTTAAAAAAGAGGCAGAGTAGGACTGTTAAAGCCACGGTGTTACTAGCCATGGTTTGAAAACTGCTTCATGTTTGTGATCTCACTGGAGATATTAATGCAGAAATGTTAAAAACAGAGCCATTAGGAATTGCCAACTGAAAGTACACAGCCATGTGTTCTCCTGCTTCTGCCCAGGCTATCACAGCTGAAAAAGGTCCGCTGATACTACACACACAGTCCCTGGCTACAGATGGGAAAGCACAGGACCTAATTTATGTGACCTTTTTTGAAGTATTTTACTGATAACATTTGCTAGGGCCTGATCTAGCCCCTAAATAGACAGTAGGTAATTACCAAAAGAGGCCCTTATACGTGTTTATAAATGTATTTTCAGAAATCAAAGCATATGCTAAAAATCTTGGTACTTTGGCAATGGTTTGGAATGAAAAGCCAAGGCTTCCCCACGTGTCAATACGTTTACATGTGTTGAATTTGGACTGACATTACTACATTCATATGAACACACACACTTAGGAGAGTTTCTGACTATTTTGTTTACACCACAGAAACAAATTCTTCCCTTAGTGATGATGGTGTAACCCTGAAGTGCCTCAGTCAGCTACAGTGGGCACGTACTGTTGTTATTATCAGTACAATGCAGGGAAAATATATAGTGAAATGCTAGAGAATTTATTAGTTTATTTATTGATGTGCTAGCTAGGGCACCCAAGAGTATCATGAGTGCTTGCATGGAGTCAACACCTTTCCGTAACAGCATGGTGAACAGTGAAATTCCTGGTTGTTGAATAGCCTACATCTGCAATAGCAGGCTAAAACAATCTCTCAAGTAAATGTATTCGTTGATCCAAAAAGACACATTTCACATCCTATGAATCAATTGTCTTCACTCTCCAAACACAAACGACTGTGTCCTACATTCATTTACAAGCAGCATTAATCCAAAATAATGCCACCAAGTCAGTTGAGGTACTCCAGATTTACACTGGTGTGAGTGAGAGCATTTGGCACCCAGTACCTATGGCTATAGATCCTCAGCTGGTGGAGATCATCACAGTTCTTTCAAGTCAATGCCTCTGAAATTAATGTAGTTATGCTGATTTACACCAGGTGAGGATCTGCCTTGTGGTTTCTGGCTTTAAATTCTCTTCCTGTCAGCCGTCTCATTTCAAAATGGTTTCAATAGACAGTTCCTAGCCAGAATTTCCTCTACTATTTATAGGATTATCTCAAGAGTTTCTACGATAATCCCCATATTTCCATCTTTATATCAGAGCCTTTTTCAGGATTGTATTACAGCCAAACTATTCACATATCCAGATGACACTATTCCTTCCTCCTCTTTTCCCTTCCCTATTTGGGTTGATTATACAGAGGGGAAATATCTCTCACGGTCAGATCTTCAGCTGGCATAAATCAGCATAAAATTGACGTTCGTGATTTACATCATTTAGCAATATAGAAGAAAAGCCAAAAGGAAAAATTAAAAAAAATTAGGTTTTACCAATGCAGTTTAAAATTAGTAACAGCTCTTTAATATTGAAAGAATATTAAAATGTAACCCATATGTACACCTTTGATGTGTGTTTTATGGGCTCAGCTTGGCATCATTTACAGCTTTAAATGACAAAGTTTCTTGCTGTTTTGTTCCATAAAATCCTCAGCAATTCTGCTCCTAAATGTTCCATATTTATTCAACATACTTCACCTCAAGTGTACTTAAAACACACCACCAAGGGCTTTCACAAACAAAACCTCTTCTGTTGATTTCACATGTTCTTTTCATCCAGCTAAATGTTCAATTCAACCTGTTGAAAGAGGTCCAATTTAACAGAATTTAAGTGTGCTATATGAAAGTGCCACAGGGCATCTACAGACGTCAATTGTCATTGACATTCCAGAAATCTTACAGTAAATAATTTACCATACAATTTGCCACTGATCCATAAAGACTTCTCTTATCTGTAATTTCCTGGTATCTGTGTCCACTTAGAAATACTTCTGTTTCTCTCTTGGAGCTCTAGATTTCCTCTACTCTGTGCCCTTGTAAACTAGCACCGCTGATACTCTACACAAAGATCTTAATTAATAAAACAATCTAGATCAGAAGAGAGTAGCACATACAGCGGAGAGAGTTGAAAAATAGAATTCCCTGCAGGGACAGACTCAGAGTCTACAAAACCCTTCTGAGAATCAAAGCACTCTGCATCACAAGCACATTTTCCCAATACAGAAGTGCTTGCAGGAACTGGCAATTCCTACAAGTATATAAGTAAAAACAAAAGAGATAAAGCTGACTATTGTGATTTCCACTTATTGGGCTTGATGTCTTGACACAGTCTTCTGGGGGAGATCTGATAGCCAGTGGCAGAGACTACATATGTAGGAGAAGCTGCGCATTAGTGAGGGCAATATTGAATACAGGCTCTTCAATCCAGCTCTCACAGGTTGACAAATGAAAGCCTTTCCCTCTCATCACCACCCACACACTTTTTGTCCCCAGGGCCAAAAAGGTTGGAGTAACATTAGGCACTCCTGGCCTGGAAATTAGTTGTTATATGTTTGTGGGGGTGAGGGGTTTGCAGAAGGGCAGATCTTATTTCAAATAAATACATTTCCTCCTCTCATTTCCCTTCACCTTCCACGTGAGATAGCAAAAGGATATCAATATTCAAAGTCCATGTCAAAGATTTAATTTTGCACAGTTTATACTTCTTGAAATCAGGTTATTTCTTTATCTTTATGGAGATGAATCCAAATTGAAAACAGAGAAACTGGAGGAACCATGTGGATGCCAGATTCACAACTGCAGGCACTTAAGTGAGAATAGCATGTTTTCACACTCTTGGTTTCTTATTCAGCCTAAGGAGTGGTGAGGCAGTACATGCGGAAGTCCAGCGAGGCTGATGAGCAAAGGCTACTAAATTCCTGTAGGAAGGGTAACCATCTTCCATCCTTCTGCTGCTCCATCACAGCTGTAAATTCCTTTCACTTACTAGGATAAAAATCACTTTCTGTTGACCTGACTGGAGTTGAAGCAGTAATAATTGGCTGTAAATAAGGAATGGCATACAGTGGGATTATTTCAGGGTGTACCTTCTGGCTATCATTGCTTTTTAAAAAATCTGTATGACTAGTGAATAAGAACATTAAATTCAATCTCATTTCAGGTAAAGTCATGACACACAACACTGTGTAAGATGTACATACTTTGTTTACAAGCTGCCACTCCTTAGATACTGTCATGTAGCTAGACTGCTAATTTAGCTAATGGGATATTAAAGATATAAGGAAGATGGCCAAGACTGAAGTTAATATTACTATGCTGCTCTCTTAAGTGTTTCAGTTGAAACAGCTAGCCAGGGAAGAGATCCCCAAGAATCCCTGTGAATTATAACAATTTAAGCTTGGTAAGACTCTAGGCTGGAATTTGTGAAATGTATCTAATTTTGATATCACTTCTTATCTCTGAAAACACTGCAGGTAAAATCTTGCTCCCACTTAAGTTAAACAGACACTGACATCAGTGGAATGAAGACTTCATCACATGGTAAAAACCAGAGGTAAACCAGTGAGCAGTGCTGTTAAAATCCCATTCATAAAGTTCAAGAATCATGTAAAAACTTGCCTTTCTCTTAATCTAGAGCTATTCCTTGGAAATACACATTCACATGGCTATGACTAGGTAGTATAAGTATTCATTTTCTATCACTGAGTGCATAATTCATAACAAATATTAAATCTAAGTTTTAAGCTGGTTGTTTGTCCCTACTGGTGATAAAAAGCTGTCTGCAAGTGCTCAGCTCCTGCCACTTATTGTGGCAAGAGGCAACTGCAGATGAAGAGTACATGGTATTCTTTCTGCTCTCTAACTGAATAAGCAGGTAAGCATCCTAATACAAAACCTAAATCTAAATACTCACAACTGACCTCTCCATTCATTAAACATGGAGCCTGGGACAATGAGCCTTTGACTTTTGGTACCACAGGATTTCTGCAGGAGCTTAAGGAAAATTTATCCTGTTGTTATTTGCTGAACAGAAAAAGGGTTGTGGACAGAACAGCTGAAGCAAATTTTGAAATTTATGCTCCAAATTTTTTAACTCCATGCCCAAATGCATTTTAAGTAGAGTAACTTTCTCCTCAACCGATGCACACAGTGGTAACACTGAACAGGAGTTAGATATGTTCAACAGCTTTCACACTGAAAACATTTTGAAGAATATTTGCACCACTTATTACAAGTGTGCAGTAGAGATCACAGTCCCCAAGGATGAACACAACCCCGCGTGACCAGATTGATCAAACTTAAAAACTTCAGTCCCTGCACCACAGGTGTACCAGGATTCAGCAGGATACAGCATAAATCCTCCTTTTTCCTCAGCTTTTCACACTTGTAGATTTAGCAGCAATGAGCTCCCAGACATGTATGACTTGATAAGGGTTCTTTTGCCTCAGATTAGAGGTTTGGATTACTGAGAGACTCATAGGTTGCACCCAAGCTAAGGAAATGGGTCCATTAGTTCTGCAACAAGTATTTATATGTGTCTGTGTGTATGCAGGATTCTTATTAGACAGACTTTGAAATAAGCACTGAAATTACTTCTGGCTTCAAATTGATCCCCATGAACCATTTAGCCAAGATCACCCCATCGTATGCAACTACTCAGACTAATCAATTGCCTGTCCTAGTGACCAGGTAACAAGTGTGATCAAATGTGCCCATAACAACTTCCCTCAAACTTTCTAACTGTCGCTGTTCTGCCGATGTTGAAACAAGAAGCACCCGAGAGAATTTTCCAAGAAGAGAGAATTATTTGTTTAATACAGCTTTTATATACAAAATCACTGAGATTGGCCACAGCCATCCGCCCCCCTAGCTGATTGGACAGAACTCTGTCTGTTTTAAAAACAATTCAGCCAAAACATGGACTTATCTTCATATTTACAATTCTCAAAGAAGAATTTCTCATGAGAAAGCAGACTATGCTGTCACATCTAACCACTTACGTAATTGAGAAATGCATAAAAAGTTTGCTAATTACGTAAATCCAAACTTTATTACCAGTGTTCCTGTCAGAGAAAAACACCATAATCCCACAATAACCACTGCAACATGCAAAGAAAATTATACCAAAAGTCACTTCCATTCTAGCAAAAGATTAAGAATTTTAGATTAAAAGATTGAAATGTCTGTAAATATGATGATCTGAAGAAGCAAAAGTGAAAATAGAAGGAATTCCTGTTATTTTATACTGGCACAGACATTAACACCAGAAGCATGCAGACACCAAGAAAACATACCCCACATAGCAGGGTTTGGTAGCAATTAATTATGGTTAAGGCTTCTGGAAACTTGAAGTAAAAGGTATTCCTGTACCAATATGTACAATGTCATAAAAAACAAAATAATTACAACACCTGAAAAAATCAGCTTTTCCCCACAATGTGCCCAGAGGGATGTAAATACAAATAATTCTGGCCTGACTGCTTTGTTAATGAAGAAGTTGAGGGTCTCTAATTCCTACAGGCAGCAAAACCTGAGGGATTGAAACAACAGCTCAAAACTGGCCAGAGGAGAAGGCTGGCTCAAACATCACTGGTTTCTGCAGATTATTTGTTAATCCTAATTACATTTGTATTGCCCTTGTGAATTGCTTCTGGACCCGCTAAAAATGGTGTCTTTGCGAATGTCCAGTGCTTGAACTTAATGTCCAGGGTGTATCAGCCAGTGCTGCAGCTCTCATGACGTCATTACTGAAACCTGCATAAAAACTGCATTACAAAGAAATTCCAGTATTTCTGCAAAGAAGGAATGGTACTGGCAGGCTAAGAAAAAGAATTTCTAAGTAGGATTGGTCAGGAAATAATTTTTGTTCCAGTGCACTTTTTTCTTTTCCTTTATTCCTTTTTAATTTTCCATGAAAAAGTGACAGCCCACATGTTGAATTATTTTTCGTTTGGGTTTTTGTTTTTCACCACGGATTTGATGAAAAGCCTTTTTCATTAAAGAGGACATGTCAGCTTTCTTGAAAAAAAATCACAAATTCAACTTGGAATTCAATTTGGAAGCCTGCAATTTTTAACATAATGCTATCTTGTGATCATTGTAATATCTGATTACAAGTCTAAAGTAATCAAACTACCATGGCACACAAATGAATACACAAAGTATTTTGTCTTTCATAAATATTACTGCAAATAGTACTCAATCATTCAAATGCGGGTGCAACGTGAGCACAAAAGCAGATCTTGGCTGCTAACAATCAGTACAACTTCAGTAACGTTTATGGAGCTACACACGTTTAGACTAGATTAAAATCTGCCCTCAAGGTTGAATCATATATGAACACAGGCAAATCAAAATATGTGCTTTTTTAATTCGGTTACCCTGAAGAGAAAAAGTATTTCCTCCCTTTGATCCTGTTAAGTAAATGTGGTCCAAAAGAACTGAATATTACATTCTTCAGCAGAAAGTTTCACCGATTAAATAGCACTGGAGTCAGAGCTGAAACTCTCACTGACTTTGCAACTCCAAAGTGGCCATTTTTAACCTTGTAGAATATCTGCTGGGTTGCTGCATCAATATGCCCTCTGTTACCCCTACGGAACGTAACCAAAAGAGAAGAAAACAAAATAAACAGAGTACAGGCTGAAACAAAAGGCAGTTAAACACTCACTCTTCAGTTCTTGGTGTTACTGGGCTGGTCAGGAAATGAAACTATTGGTACAGGAATTAAAGGGGTGAATTTACAGGGAGAGGGGTCAAGGTTTGAGGTGGCTTCCTCTTCCTTGGCACTGGAAAGCCAGAACAACCTTGTATCACTGATCCAGCTCCAGGTGCTGGGTAAGTGGCTGGTAATGGATGGAAACATAAGAGAAAATAGCATTTCCTAGCAAGCAACTAGAGAAAATACCACAAATACATTACTGTTTTCGGTGATCCAAAGATGTATTTCACAGAAAAATTTTCAAGTGAAGGAAAATTGCCTCCTTATAGCCCATTTATTTAAAGTACTTGCAATCAAACACAGGATTGGGAAGCTTCAGGAAAGGTTAATGTTATAAGTCAACCACAGAAAAATTCACAAACGCACACACATACACCCCCAAAATAAAACATACTTAGTGCCATAAAAAGATGAAAAAAATATATCCTTATCTAGAATAAAATTATTCTCATAAATCTGTGGGAACAAAGTCAAATCAAGAAAATAACTGGAGGAAGTATAAAATACATTCATGCCATATCACACATACCCTGCTGACCAAAGAGCCAGACACCCAGGTTTGCCTGTTTTAATCATTTCCTTGGTTCTGATCCCACAGTGGGACCAAATAGAACAGACAGCTGTCAGTAGGTAAATGAGAGCTACACAACCCAGCATGACACAGCCACCACAGTTCCCTCCTGCTCAGACAGAAAAAGCCTGTTCCTCAACAGGTTCCCTTACAAAATGTAGCCACACCCTAACTTCTAAAGCTGCAATGAGCCTGCATCGTTTTCCAGTCCTTTCCAGTATCAGGCACACAGGTGGCTTTGCAGGACACTTGTATCTAGGAGCTCGGAGCAGGGCTCAGAATCCCAAGGGGGTAGATGGTACACAGGATGCGACACGGGGCTGTGGGACCTGCAGAAGGCAAACCCAACCACCTCACATCGGCTGCCAGTTTACTGTGTGACACCCAATGTCATTCCTCTTGAGCCTTCCAGAATAGCTTCCGTTCTGGACTCCCTTCTTTTGAGTTCATCCTGGGCTCATACCTCACCAACTTCTCCTTTTCTTTTCACACTCTCTTTTTCCATTCTCTCCCTTGGGAAGACCAGGAGCTAGTCCTCCTTCCTCTCCATCCCATAAGGTTCATATAGCCCATCCAAAAGTGAGGAGACAACGTACTGCCCCACTTGCCTAACACAGGGGCTTTGTGTAGCTGCCCAACAGCTGCCTGCTGTCCAAGAAGCAAGATTTATATGAAATATACTGAAAATATTTTGATACATACTGAAATAACATCCAGGGGATACTTTGGGGTATAATATCAAACAAGAAAACTCTGTCTCTTTTAACAAAAATTAGTGTACCCCATCTTTAGAACTTGTCCATTTCTTTAATAAGGGTGTCCCCCTACCTCTTCTCCTTGTTTCTGCAGAACAGCAGCAAATGCTTGTGTCATAAACCATAGTGGAAAAGCACTTCATGGACATCACAGATGCCAGTGGAGACATCAACAGCAAAAGACGGGTTCATCATTAGGTCATATTTGGTCAGAGAGAGGGGTAGTTTTGAAAGGAGAAAAAAAAAGCAATCTTGGACAAGAGCCACTAGTATAGGTGGTTCAAATCTTTGTACAGCTACAGTTGACCAAAACATGCTTCAGAAAAGTAACTTAATCACCCCCCCATCTCAGTCACCCTGCTGTTACATGGAGATAAGAATCCCTCCCATATCTGATCTTGATGGAGACTTCTAAATGCTGCTATAATACAGTCCAGACAGCCCTTTGTGAGTATCTTGACTCATGTACATATTGTAACCTATTTTCCCCTATGAGCAGTCTTGGCACGCTGGCAGACCTTGTCTTCAAAACACAAGCCTAAGAAGTTCATCTAGATATGAACTTCCAAACTGCAACAGTTGCTGCCTATTTAAAGAGGGTCCTTACTGCACCTTTCTGCAAAGAGGATGTGTATTCCCAAACAAGCTCCACTGAAAATCCCCATTGCTAGCAGCAGTATGGAATTCTGTTACATAAAGGTTTACTATCTATAAAAATTTGGCAAAATAAACATAGACATCTCTATAATCAGGAACTTTTTTATTTCTTCCCTGCTTACTCTGGTTTTCTGTGTAAAAGCAATTACAGAGTAGAAGTCTCAGTGACGATTTTGACTGTTCAGCTGGAGAAATTTAGATAAATTTGGCTTTTCATGGACTGCAGCTGTTGTTCTTTTTCAGAGCCTTAATGCAATTAATCATTCCAATGTGTTGGCTTAGGAATGCTACTCCAGTTTTCCTCTACCTTCTATCATTAATCCTAACAGTATGAAACCAATTGTAAACGTTTGTTTCTTCTGTAGCATCCCACTTTTCTCCCCTCTGGTGGCTGCAGTGGTGGGGAGTTCTGATATGGAATCAGCTGCCATCTCTCTGCAGCCTTCACACGCTTTCTGCAACAAACTGAAGATTTTTCACAATCTTGACCAAAAGTTTTCTGGGACGAACAGTGCCAAGTCAGGGCATCCAACTCACAGCAGAATCACTGGCTACATGTCAGGAATGACCCACAATGTAAAGGAAAGAGAGCAGATTCAAACCTGGCAATAAAAGTCATCCCCCCTTCCAACCCACCAAAAAAATCAGCAAAACCCAAGCAAAAAAAAAAAAAAAAAACAGTAAAATTTTAGGGCTCAATTGGAAAAGAGTGGGCTGAAAGTCAAAAGCTAGAAAATGAAATAGAATTTTAATGAACTTGTTCATAATTGAGGGTATTAAGGAGGAAAAATNCAAAACCCAAGCAAAAAAAAACAACAGTAAAATTTTAGGGCTCAGTTAGAAAAGAGTGGGCTGAAAGTCAAAAGCTAGAAAATGAAATAGAATTTTAATGAACTTGTTCATAATTGAGGGTATTAAGGAGGAAAAATATCTGGCAAAATGGCACTGTGTGATCTAAATTCAGCAATAATTCATTATTAAAGATGATATCTAGTGACCATTTAGACAAAGCTATAAGGACTCAAAGCAAACGCCCAGCTCCTCCAAGAGAGTTTCTGTTACTGTTTTATTTCCTGTTATGTGATTCATTACGTGGGTCACTGTGGGTCATTGCATGGTTTCATATCCATTTGAGACTTCAGTTATCATTCTCTGTACTGCATTTCTTGATGTGGAGGAAATGGGCTTTATTTTCTTTTCTGCAAAACCTGATAGTTACAACTAGTTGCTTACAAAATCTTCACAGATTTGTGTGTAATCACAGGCCAAATATTTGTGGGTTTTCTAAAACACTAGTCTAATATCCCCCCACCTGTAATCCCCATATATTACCTAGAACTTTTACCTTCTCTAAGCAAAATTTGGGTCTATATTGAGCACAGGAATATCTTGACGACTGTGTGTTTAGCCTCCAAGTCCTTCCAAATTTCCCCATGAGAGAGAGAACAAGCTTTAAAAGATGTTTCGAGTTTCAAAATTCAAGTCTAGATTTGAACTTGGAAAGAACTTCATGTAGATTTAAAAATAGCTTAAAACCTTTTTCGACTCATTATCTTAACATAATAAACTCACACTCTAATTCCCAAGAAGAAGAAATACAGACACACTTAAAAAAGGTTGTTCTTAAGGTGTTACTGGCCCAGGCAGACGCAGAAGGAAAGGGAAATTTCATTGGAAAGTCTGAAGATTTTTGAGCAGTTGTGAAAGCAGAAATTCAGACAGTTTGGATCAGATTCAGATTAAAAATTAATTAGGTGAGCTGGAGCACAGGAAAGAAAACTCTCTTAGCACAAGGGAGTGATATGAAGGAAAGCTCCCCAGCTTTAACAGAGCCTGGTATGGAAAGTCCACCTTCCTATCTATCTGTTCAATCCAGCTGAAGCTGAGCAGCAGGTGTGTGAACTTCTGAGTGTTCAACACAGAGCACTGAACTATTTCAGGATTCTCCTTCACCTTTCTTCTACCTTTGGTGATCATTGTGGGTCCCTTACAACTCAGGATATTCTGTGATTTTATAAATGAGTCCATTCCAGTAAGCCTAGATGCAGTGTAGTTTTAAATCTTTAAATCTTCTTTAAAGTCCATAGGTTGTCATGGATTTCACTTTTGGACTAGTGCTGCTGTTAGCATCAGCTACTTTATCATCCAAATAATAAATAAATAAATGTGATCAACAGAATGTGTGAAATCTGGTTTTCTCTGGGTTCGTTTCTCATGGTCAGGTTCCCTTGTGTTTTGACATGTATATGCTCTGATAAAAGTTCCTTCCAGTTTGGGGTATTATTAAAGGTTTCTTCATGTGGACCCTCTGGAATTTTACACAATGTGAGCTCAAGCCACAGCTTTTTCCCCAGTAGAGACACTTATAAGGTCTCTCTCCTCTATCTCGCTGCCTATTTTTTACAAGGCATGTTGGAATAATGCAATTTCAAGACCTCTTTCTGCCTTATTTAACTGAAAATGCCTACTAGGTTTTTAACTGGAGGACAGAAAGAGGTACATGTTCTGAGACAGCTAGGCTTGGGTCTTCAAGTCAGGGCCAAGCTGCACTCAGAGGCTGGCACATTCCAGAATGGCTTTCCTGAAGGGACACTGAGCAAGAAAAACTGATCTTGGATCAGAGACCATGGCTTCACCCACTGCACTCAGCTAACACTGAGGCAGGCCCTGGGGAAAGCACAAATCCTGTGAAAACAATCCAGAGTAAACTGTGTTTGCTCAGTCGTCCATCAACTGAAGTCTCTCACTCCCTCCACAAAGACTGCAGCAAGTGCACACACAAAGGGTCACAGTCCAGCTCACAGCTGGCAAGCTATTGCTCTCCACTTGTGCTCAAAAGCCAGCCTTCCCTTTGAAAACAGAAGCTGCAGCTTCACAGAAAAACTGAAATCCATCAATGGGACTTCTGCCCAGGCAGGGATTGCAGGCTTGGTCTGTGCTCTGTAGGTGAGTGATCCCACACCAGCGCCCTTCCAGCATTCCTGTTTTCAAGGCACACGAGTCTGAAATGTGAAAACAAACCCTTGCAGCTGCTTTCTTCATGTCCCCACTGCAGCTGCAGGGAGTGGCTTTTCAGCTCTGTGCTTCTCTAAAAGCACTTCACAAGGAGGCCAAAAGCAACTACATGCACTTTTGTTCATTTAAAATGTTCTCAGTGGCATTGGCCAATCACCAGCTGAGGAGGTGCTCAGACTGTCGGTCAGACTGTGCCTTCTAAGCCTAGTCTTCAGTCTAAGTAGGATGGATGCCTTTCCCCCATGTGCTCTTACCCTAAATTCCATATGCTATTTTTGCTTTTAATTGGTGCGAAATATTTCTAACCCTTGTCATTTAAAAATTTGTATCTACAGGTTGGGGTTAATTTAGACGATTGTTCCTTGTACAAAGGAAAGGACTGATCAATGCATGCAAGAACTCAGCAATAGAGAACAGCTTTAGCAGCAGGATTATATCTCATTTACACCTTGTTTGAGACCTTGTTTATGTCACCACTGATATAAACGGCCAGCACATACATAAATACCAGTAGAATAGGAATCAGTCACATGAAGTTCTTTCAGAGAGGTTCTTAAATGGTGGATAGTGTCACTGAGACGTTCTGGGAATAATGATTTCTCCAAGTCCTAGTGTTAGCCTATGTCTCCTCAGAATAGAGAAAATCCAGCTACCAAACAACAGTAGACTTTTGCAGTAATAGAGATTATGCTCAACTTTAATCCTGAACTTACTTTTTGGTCTCAGAACTCACTCAAAACATTAATTAAGAATAAAGTACTGAGGGAGACAGCAGATGGAATCTCAGCCTCAATCAGCACCGAAGCCAAAACTAACCAAGGATCTTCACAACACTGCCAAAACAAACCTTTCTGTGGCCAGAGAAGAAAGTGATCAAGCATATTTGATACATTTGATAACTTCCCCAAACAACAGCACAAAAATGCATTGCTAAGGGTATTTTTATTCCCAGATGCAGGGTAACTGAAATATGCAACCTCTGTTCAGCGCTGACTGGGAAGTGTTCATTCAAAGGACTGTCTAAAACTAGAGAAATCGTATATTCAAAGTATCTCAATTCTGATGAGTAGCTTGTTTTGACCTGTGTTTGGATTTGATTGTCTAGCTCATGCAATACTTACTCTGCACTCTGACTGGATGGTCAGAACTAGTTTAGACAGGAAGAATAAACTCAGGCTGTTGGTAATAGGAGGAATGGCCCTAGTGAAGAAAATACCACAACTTTGTTTATGTCCTTAAATCACCAGATAAGTGTTTGTAAACAAGAAGCACACTTGCAATTGTCAGGAGCAGCTAAGAAATAGGAAGGGATTATTAAATCAAATAATTTACTAGAAAAAAATAAATTGATTGAGCAACTCTGATAATGACAAACATGACCTTTGCCCCTTCTCAGGTGCATTTGATTTTTAAACCCCAAATAAAGACTGCTTCAGTTTTAAAAGCTAGGGAAGAGATGCACAAAGTCTGGAAACTTATAATCACTCTTTGTTTCTGACTTGCTCTTTATTTCTAGAAAGACACTAGACCTGTGCACATGTAACCAATGATGTAGCAATGATTATCCACCTGGCACAGGGACAGGGCTGAGATTTATCTTGATAGTGGATGGAGATTGCTGCAGGGAGAACTTGATGCTAGCATGAATTAAAACCACTGCAGTTTACTGTATTCAAAAATACCTTTCAGTTGCTAAATTACTGCATAAATAGTTCAATGAGGCCTTAGATGTCTCTGCCAACAACTCGGTGAAGCTTGATTCTTATCATCAACTTGTCTTCATCATGCAGAATCTCCTTCTGTAAACAAAGGCAGGAAGGGCTATGCAGAAGCTGTTAGGAACACAGTTTCCTGCTTTCTTGGTCGTCAATAAGCTGTCTGGAAAACACATTTTGTCTATTCCAAACCCTCTTCTTAGGGTTAAGGCATGGTTTGTTCCCCACTGAGATGTGAACATACCTCAGCCAACACAATGCTTATGAAAGGTTCATTCGAGCATCCTCCATTCAAGATCTGTTGAAGTTCCTTGCACACTATGGTCATACAGGTAGCCTACATGTAGATCCTGAATGAATGACTTAATTTTGGGTTTCATGTTTGATTTTAATTTCTGACATGAAAGGTGACACAGTCAGGAAGTAAAACTCTTTTATGTGAGAAAACAGCTGTTTGTTTGGGTTTTTTTTGTGAGAACAGTGAATCTCTGCCTACTAATCACAACAGAAAATGTCCAAAAACAGTGAGGAGGAAAGGGCACAACACTTGTGAGCAGCTCTAATGCTCCTCTAGAGATTGGCTAAGCATGTAGGACTTCAGCAGTTCTACTAGGAAACACAGACATAAAGCACACAGTTATGTGTTTTGTGTTTCTGAGGACTCTAAAAGAAAGTAATGCGCACAAATTAGATTCTTTCCCCTTTTTTCAGACTTAAAAAGAACAACCAACAAATCTGCCCCATTTCTGTTGTAAGCCATCATGTCTCCCTTTCTCTCTCTCATTCATTGTCCCTTTAAAAAAGCACATGGAATGCACAGGTCTGGCTGTGGGTTGCTAAGCCTTCTGAACCGAGAGTCTAGTTTAAAATTCTCCTTTCCACCAACACTCATATTTAGCAAGATGACATCAAGCAGAAAGAGAAGGGCCACATCTCAAGGTTAGATGCAGGTACTTCAGAAGCCTACACCCAAAGGAAGGAAAGAAAGAAAACAAGGAAAAGAAAACAGAAAGGACCTCGTGAGAGCTCAGAAGTGAACATAATAGAGGTGAGGGTTTACAGATAGTTTAATGTAGTGTAGGTTGGCACTGCAAAGCCATGTCCTGTATCTGAGCAGTCTGCCTTGATTTAAAAGCAGGCAATGTTCACATTGCCAGAGTAGAAAACATTCTTTTTCATGGGAAAAGTGATTGTTGATGCTGGCAATTGACTGAGGCTTACAGCCAAGGGTTTAACATGGCAGCATTCTTTTGCCTTAAGTGGATTCTTGGACCCCTACTCTGTTGCAAAAGTGGTCCGTGTGGAATATGTGCTCTCCAGCCTAAAAATTGAGTTCTCCTCCCTTCTCTATCACAGACAGTGCCACAGACTCTTGCTTAGCTGGTCTACCAGCTGGGCTACAGCATAGGTCCCTATCAGAATCTGATCACCTGAAAGGAAAGCGTTAACACATACTTGGAAGCAAGACTTGTATTTTGTTATCTTTTTGCAAAGTGAGTTCTTAGTTATGAACTGAAGGTATTAAAGAGAAGGAAAAGGTCACTTGGCCTAATAAACTCATCCCCCTTTGGGGTTAGCCGAACACCACCTCCTTCAATCCCCCCCTTTCTGTAGAAATAAAATATGTCTCCTTCTCTCCTGAACTCATTTAAAGAAGCTTGATTTAAGGACCTAACTTGGCAACATGTTCCATATGTCTGTTATTTTAGGAGCATGCATGCAGGCAACGGGCCAAATGCAGAGCTTGTGTGATGGGCACAATCCTTCCTGCCTGCTATAGGAGTTGTGCCCCATTTGCCTGGGTTTAATTTGCTCCAGCTTGCCCATGGTTACAGCAGAGGGCTGGGGATGAGGAAAGCTGAGTTGCATTCCCAGCTCTGCCAGAGGCTTGCCACAAGACCTAAGGGAAAACAACCTCTTGGCTTTGTTCTGCCTCAGTTTACACAGGCTCTGAGCTACTCACCTCCTCCAAGGGAACTCTGTGAGGCTGAATTAATAATGGCAATGACTAAGCCCTCCAGAAGACAGGCAAGAAATACCAAGCATACCACAAGCAAAAGGGCAGCTTAAAAATCAGGGCAGCTACATAAAAAACCCTGCCTTCCAGAGACTTATTAGAAAAGGGGCTATTTAAAACCAGATTAAGTTCTGGACTAAATTCTGCAGACTCAACCTTTACAGGTACAAACTGTTTCAATGAAATCCAGGAGAATACTAACATGGATATGCCTATGCATGAAGGTGTTTACAGGGGCAGGCTCTGCATGACTACTCCTGACTACCTAGAGTAAAATTACAGAAATCAAGTTGGTAGAATCAGATCCTGAGAAGAAAACTGGGTAGTGGTGTGTTTACTAGTAGGTTTTTGGTCCTCTGATTGTTGCAGAAAGCAGAGCAGCTAATAACTCTACTGCCAGGAATTTCAGAATCTGGCAGGACTGATCCTTTGCCCCAGTTTATCAATTCAGATGATGCTCTCTTAAAAAGGATTTCATGCAGAAAAGTGAGCTCTGATTTGACACTGTAGTTATACCAGAGCCTGCTCCTTTTTCACCAACAGTATGAGACATCTCGGATGTGCCCACCAAGAGAGGAGCAACTGTGCCAAGCAATTACCCTCTTGGTGACCCCCTGTTGGACAGTGCTCCAACCTGGCCACCTTCAACAGAGCCACCAATGACATGTGCCCTTGCACGTAAAATCACCACTATGGCTAAACATTACCACTGTGGACATGGGGTCAGGCCCCAATTCTCCTACTTCACAGGTGGTTAAGAGTATGAAAAAAAAGCTGAAGAGTTTTCCCCAGCTATAAATTTGCTTTTTAGTCCCCCACATAAGAGAAAGGATGCTTGCCCAGGTCCAGCACTGCTCTGCTTTGCACGCTGTGGCTGCCTCCCCTTGCAGGGGACCACATTCATCACTCCTGCTTGCTTTGGCAGCACCCTGCCTCAGGTGCTGCGATTTCTCTTGTCTAACTCACAGCACTGGCAAGCAGTAAAATGGTGTTTGGACAACACCATCCCGCTCACTGTCACGTTCATTCACAGTGTGGTGAAGTCAAACCCATTGTGAATGGACTAAAAGTTATTTCAACTGTCAGCAGGAGGATTTACACAACTTGCTTCTTTCCCTCGAAGAGTGACTGCAGGGTAAAAACAGCTATTCAGCCAGTGACAGCATTAGCTCTTTTCAAACAGAGCAAGATGGGGGGAAGGGGAAGTTTAAATAAAAAATAAGTCCTATAAAGCATTTCTTTTAGGTGAAGCCAAATAGATATGTACTGTAAATCCAAGAGGGCAGCTTCCCCATTTTTTCCTTGCACTGCCCTCCATCAGAACTCCCTCCCCACAGGTGGCAGATATTGGACCCTGCACACCTCCAGCAGCTGCAGCAACACCCCACTGGCGGTCTCAGGCTGCCCTCTACAGTCTACTCAACCATCCAGCTATGCAGCTGATCTTCAAGCTAAAGACCTGCCAAATCTGTCAGAACTTGTGACATGTTAAAGGTACCAGAGTGTCACATATCAGGCAGATATGAGTGATAATAGTGAGCCATCGACTCAGGGAAATGGATGGCTCAGAGAGGGTGTCTCCACTAGGACTTCTCCAGTACAAGAGATGATCTTGCAATCATTATTTCTTACTGTTTCTTCCGCCGACAGATTCCTCCTTCATCATTAGAAAAGCTGGGGAAAGAATTTAGATCACAGCTGACCTTAGCAAAGAAAAATGCCCTGAGCAGAAATAAGTCTCCTCCTCACCACTCAGTCCCACACCTGCACCCCTACAACATGTCTTTTCCCTACCTGCCTTGGACACAAGCACAGCTCATATTTTTCAAGCAAGTGTTTCTTCTGTGCCCAATTACACACCTAGATACCTTCAGGATAAAGTTGGTGTTTAAGAGAGATGGCAAATGTTTGCCTTGACCTTTAACACAGATGGCTTTGAAAAGATATTACCATGTCCCCTGACTTTCCCTCCCCATGCTTGCTTTCTGCAGTATCAGGTTATTGGTAGGTAGCACAGAGGGATGGTGGATAAGAGATGAGAGGAAAGATGCCTGACCATTTTTCAGTTTTAAGAAGAAGGGGAAAAGACCACATATCCTGCAATACAGATTTATTGCAGGCAGCAAAATGTCCTCTAACTGGTACTCATGGAAATTTAGTGAGAAGAAAATCCTGTAAAACCAAGCCCAGATACCACAGGCCATAAGCAAAAGAAGAAAAAAAATGCCAACACGTGCGTGTGCATTTATGTGTGTATAAATATACACACCATGTCTTCATTAAACTCAGATAAAGTTTGTGCACCTTCCCCATGGTGGTTGGCAAGAGCTCGTGTCCCAGAAGAATGACTTTAATCTCATTTCAGACTCAATAATATAGTGCCAGATGTTCTTGGAAATCTATTTTGCCCCTGTACATTGTGCAATTAACCTTTCAGTTTCCCAGAGATCAAATTAGAGCTGTGGAAATGCTTCCAAAGCCCTCTCTTAACGAGAGAAGCATGGGGTGTTTGAAACAACTACTGAGCCATTTTCCCAGCCCTCTGCTCCTTTGGACATGCCAGGAAGAATGTCAGGTCATCTGGAGATGCCATTGTTTCACTTTCAGGGGGAAATATATAAAATAGTCCAGGCAAAAAGTATTTTATCAAGTTTCTGAGGTCAGAGCTTGATAATAAGAAATGCACCTTGAAGGATTACATTGCCTTTGATTACAGAAATTTCCTACAAATTATGGATATATTTTTCCAGAAATGGAAAACAGAGCATTTCACCCAGAGACAAAGACGCTGGTAAACCCCGGGCCAGAAAATTGAAAACTGATCCAACAAGCAGATTTCTCTGTCTGCACAAATCTCTGCTGCTACCATGTCACAGAGACATGACAGTGTGGGCCTGGTCCCAGCACCTGGGTGCCTAAGTTGGGACAAGACATTTATCATATCCATGGGCCCATCCCAGGGGCAGAGATACAACTTCTTACCTGTCCAGTTAACTCAGCATCCATTCAGAGTCTGAGTGTCTTTGGGCTAGCTGAATTTTGATTTCTACTTTACCCAGGCCTTTTTCAACTCTAGAGTCACTTGGGTGCTTTTGCATCCTTTTTGAGCATGAAATTACAAGGAAGCTGCTAGAAATGATAAATGTAAATGGGTTCAAAATTAAGTACAACAATTTTTCCTACAGTGCCCAGAAGCAAACATTGAACCTGAGATAGGAGAGATTTAAAAGACCCCTAACAAGTACTTTTTAGGCAACCCAACACATTAAATCTCTCCATCATCTCCTTAATTCCATCCTCTGGCACTTGCAGCCAGCCACAGGAAAAGCTAGAAAGCAAACAGAAAAATAGCAGTAGCTCAAGAGCATATAAAAGGTTGCTCGGTCTCAGGGTTTTATTTACTCACAGGTACTGACAGGATGTTATCCCTGTATCTTGAGACAAAGAAAAGTGTTTGTTTGTTTGTTTTAGCAAATATCTATTGGCACTAAAATATTGACAGAGTAGAACCTCAGTGTTTAAATTCAAAACTTTCACTGTAGGACACATCAATAGAATATGATCTAGGCATTAAGCATAAAGAGGGAATTTTAAATTTAGCTCAAACCCAGAGTGAGCTAGATAAAATAAAAGAGCCTGAGTAGGAGAAAACTTTAACTTTTCAATTACAAGATGGCTTTCAGGCATGTGCGCTCCTGTTTATTTATGAAGCTACTACTATTGTTTTAATGTAAACAGGATTCAAAGTCCGCTGGCAGCTAGAAGGGGCCAGTTGAAATTATTTGAAAGAAAGCTCCTTAGAAAAGTGCTGTTCTATTCATGGAAGCAGTTCCTGCATCCTGACTGAAGTGCTATTGAAAAAACAAACAAATGTTTTTATTACAAGATGCTAAAAGGGTTTGGATAGAAAAGCTGGCCAGATATGAAAACAAACTTTCACACGTAAGGGCTTTTGATACACATGATTTACTCTGATGACAACAGGCCATGCTGAGAAGTGCTGAAAGCTTATTAATATTATACAAAAGACTTTTGTTTATCATTTGCTGGCCTGCATGGGAGCTGCAACAAGCAAGCAGCAACATGGCTGGTGTCCTGTCTCTAGAGCTGCGTAACAAGGCAAGATTTAGAAAATGCTGCTGGGAGTGAATCATTGAAATAAAACTCTCTGTCAAAGTCAAATGAATGGTGCTGCCAATGATACAAACACAGCTCAGAGGTTTGATGCTTTGACAGTTCAGCTCATCAGCACCCAAGAGACCCAATTTTAATTTCAACCCCCAAGGAAACATTGCATTTCCCAGGCCGGACCCCAGCTGTACTGATTTACTGCCAAATACACCTTTTCTCCCCCTCACACTCCTGTGGCAGAATTTAGCATCAAGTGGTTCTTGTTTGAGAACCCAGAGAGCTCAGTTTTAACTGAATGAGAATGGAGCCACTGCAGAGAGGACATAACATGAGCCTCTCATGCCCAAACTGGAAGCAGGATGTCTGTGTCTGCCCCACAAGGACAACCTGAGGATGTTATGGTCTAAAATCCCAAGTGGGTACAAGAAAGGATGGTGCCCTGGTGGGTGCCCTCCTAGCTCTGGCCTCAGGCTTGTTTTCATCCATTTTCTGTAAATACAACTCACAGGAAGGGATAACAGTTATGTTTCTATTAGGTCAAAAATAAACCCCACAACAATAATTTCTAGAGTCAAGGGCTTCAGTTTGTATTTTGATTACTTTAAAATATTATTAATCATACTCTACAAATTGTTCATTTCCTATGGGAGAATGACACCAGCCTACACACTACAGTGCTCACTGCAAACCTCAAAGCCACTTGAAATTAATCTCCTTTTATATTTGATACAGCACTCAATAGGAATAGGAAGCCTTCTGTCAACTAGAGCATTGGTGATAAAGTACAGCTTTACTTCCCTGCACCTTCCTCAGATGGAGAGTATTCAACCAAGCATTAGAAATCTTCAGACTGGTACCCACACTGCTTATGGTCAGACAAGTAGGAAGGATGTTCATGGCCACTCTATTTTGTCTGTTAAAGAGGATCCCCGGTTCAGGGCTTTTAGAACACTTTCCTGAGCTGAATGTCTCACAATGTTTAGTCACAGAGTATTAGTTACAGCAACAATTTAGTGACAAATTATTTCTTTTCCTGACAGATAAAGTCATGTGCAAGGCTTTAAAGGGAGGGGGGAAAAAACAGCAAGTAAAAACGATCTTCAAAAAGTCACTGTTTTCACTAAAAGCTTTGTGTTTCTTTTTTTTTTTCCAACAAATCTTCAAAAAGTCTGCCTAATACAAAACATCAGTTCTCTCGGCCAGACTTCTGGCAGGTTTGCCACCTAATTCTACCCCAGGCATCAGCAAGACCACTAGCTGAAGCCAGCTCATGAAACATCTCCCAGATAGAGCACTGGAACCCTGGGCAGGCACCTGCCTGAGGCCACACCACCAGCCAGTGCCATCCAAGCCACCATTCAGGAGCTTGGTTCCACATCTCAGAAGCAGTCAAGACATCTACAGCGTGGAAACTAAGCAGTTCTCATTCAAATAAGAGCTGAGACCTGGCAAAACACTAGCAGGCTCTCACAAAGCATTTCTGTTCACAGCCCATAAAATTATGCTGATCTGTGACTAAAGGGAGATTCTTTTGCTAAATGTAATAAATATGTCAACTTTTAAGAATATTACAACCATTTCAAAAGACGAGGAGGCGAACAAATTACTGGAAAAGAAGGAAAATGGCCATATTTTGTGCAAGATGTGAAATAATGCTGTGTCTCTGGCCACTGCTACATCCTGTCATGCAAGAGGCCAAAGTGGCTCATGAAGGCGGTCTCCTACCCAAAACTGCCCTGTCAGGGAAGCCGTGTGTCTTTATGTCTTCCAGCTGGCACAGACGCAGCCATAAGGTGAGCAGGAGAGATTCAGACCTTGCCATGAAGGTGGTGGGGCTAATTAACTGAAGATGCAGAACTATGAATGATATGGGAATGCTTATTCAGAAATGCCGTGGCACTAAGATTGGGTAGATTGCTCAGGAGAGGTGAGATACTTCCAGTAAGGGCTGGACCCCAAATTTTCTGCTATTTAACAGAAAGATTTCTACTGCTTCCAGTGAACCCCAGGTCAGCTAAAGGAAAGTGTTCATTAGTAAATAAAATGCAGGCAAGTCTAATTACAAGATTTCCCCATCTGCTTGAGAAATATATATTTGTACAAGGATCCAAGACACCTGACTGATTCCTCCAATGCTAATACTGTCTCAGCATGTGATGACGGTTTTCAAAGCTATTAAAAAAAAAAAATTGAACAAATACTGTCAAGTTGATAGACTCCTTGAACTAAGAAATGTGAGTTCTTTTGAGAAATCCCAGCCTGAACAGGTCAGATCCAGCACAGGCGGTGTATACAATGGAGATATATTTGCAGTTACATTCACAGTACAACAGAAAAGCCCCATGATCTTTCTTGTTACACGGGAAATTATTAAAATGTGGAACAAATTAGTGCTATGTAAATTATGTAAAACCTTAAAGAATAGTCTAGAGAAAAGAAAGGAGGAAAAAGAACATCCATTTACACATACTTCAGTCCTGGAGCCACTGAAGTAACTTTAAGTTTTATCCCACTGAAAGGGATGGGGCCATCCAGTGCAGCAGATATTGTTGGCAGCAATATTTGAGTTTATGAAAGCTAAATTCACAAAGATCCAGCTTCTAGACCTATACATCTTAGAGCTACTATCTGTCCTCAATTAACAATTAAGAATTGTAATCAACAATTTCACTCCATGAATTACACCTCTTTGTCATCAGCCCACAGATAGATGACACAGGCATCACTCAACATTACAATTATTTATATCCTGGTAACTCAAACAGTTCCCACCAAGATCCCTGACTGCAGCTGGCTAGTAGTACATCTTTGCAAGTGTTTGACATTGAAAATCTGACCAATTTTGACTGGATGAAAGTACTCAGATTAAAGATCTAAAATCTTCTCCCTTTGAATAACTTTTGATATTCATTTAGATTTGCTGTTTCTGGGAATATTTGGCCAAATTCATCTCCTGGTAGGAGCAATCATCTGAATGATCATAAAAGGGACATAAACTAATATAATTTGAGAATTCAGATAAATATTTGTAGGTTTTTTTATTTGAGTTTATGAAATTCCTAAGAATGCTATTATTTGTCCTTGTTTGATTATGAAGTTCTGCAACCTCAGAGGAAAAGGAAATAAGGAATAAAATATTTGCATAAACTACAGTCATTCAATAAACTAGCAGACTCAACTGGTATTTTACCAACTTCCTGTAGACATTTTTGTCTTTGGTTTTCACAATGTCAGCTGAAAACAAACTGTAACTTCATAAAGAATAAACAAAAGTACAATCCGCTCTTGGTTATCCATAGATGAAGTCTCCAGGCAGGGGCCATGAGAGTAGAGATGTTGTAGGTTGTTCCTCACGAGCTGAAATCAGTCTGGAAGCACTCTTTGTGCTCACTTACAGCCAGGCCATGCAAATTTACCAGTTCAGGCCAATCATGCAGGACCTCTGCAGTTTGTCTTGATGCTATTCCTTTTCACAGTTACGTTATTTCCCGAAGGGCTGATAGCTAAAGCTGCAGATAGTTATTGCACTGGGCAGTTTTTCTTCATGTAGGTTATTCCAGCTCTTTCCTGCCCATTGCTCCTGCCAACCAGGAGTTGAGAACACCTCGCTGAAAATTTCATGCGTTGTTTGAATTTGCAAACAAAGAAACTCACTATAAAGACTCAAGCCATGCTGCCAAGAGCATCCTAGAGCAGAGCCCCGAGGACAGACCCAAAAGAAGACAACAACACTATTCTTGTTAATCGTGGTTGGAAAACCCTGCCTAGGCTCCAGCTGCACAAGCAAGCACAATCTCCTCACACATGACCTGAGTGCAATGTAAGGCCCACAAGAAAAACTGGCCCCAACAGGAACACAGTTGAAATCAGCTGAGTTTTTCCTGCCGTAAAAGCCATGAATCTGACCTTTAAAAATGTTCTGTGCTCAAATTACAAATCTGGAAGCCCATCCTTTTACAACTTTCTACTCCTTTCCAAGGAACATCTTGAATGTTTGTTACACTTCCTTTGTATTTGTCCTGGGATGGCAGTTTACTAAATTCTCATCCATTTCCTGAATAAGAACATCCACTTCCTAATAAGGGAAATGCAGTTTCTTATTCTCAGCAAAACACAAACAGCCACATTTAGGATAACACAGAAATTTCTTTAAGCATAAATCCTGCAGATTTTATTCCGACCTGAAACAGCACTACTCTTCCCATTGTTTCTACTTCAGCTGGTACCTGAACTTGGTATTCACAGAAGGAAACCAGAGCCCAGATACTCACTCAGTGTAAATTTGTAAAATTGCACCAGTACTGCATGTGCGTTGTCAATTTACAGTGACAAGGGATGGCCCAGTATTTCCCAGGTACATAACTGGAAATAGAAGAGCAACACAGCCCCTTAGAATTGGGAGGAGCAGTCAAAGCTCTGCATGATTCTTGACCCCTTCATCAAGTCAACATTACAGCACGCCTGGCTGACTTTCAAAAACTACCATAGTGCTCCAGGGCACATCTCTCTCTGGCACAGTGAGCTGCATGAACAAGGCTCCTCTTGAACATCAGGCACTGCAGCAGCTTCTGGGACTCAACAGAGACTTTGGCAAAGCTTGGCACAGGCTTGGCCTATCCACACCGTGGCATATTCATATGCCAGGGACAAACACAGCACAAAGCCTCTGCCTAAGGCCCACCTAAGACTGGTGCCTGAAACAGGGCTTATGTCCAAGACATTTTGACAGTTCAGACTTAACAGAGAGTTTATGTAGAACTATAAGTTCATTAAGAATTGTCAGCTCTATTAGGGAATACATAACATGAAGAGATTTGTGCTACCACCAAAACAAAACAGTAGAAGAGATTTAACAATTAAATCTTCTTTCAGTAAAAACAGTAAGTTTATATAAATCAAAAGCAATGCCCAGATGCCCCATCAAGACCCACTGGTACTATCAGCTCATGTTTCAAGTAGTGATTGCAGAACAGGAATCTCCTTCAACTTTAAAACACCCAAAGTGTTGAGTATTCACTCTCTGAAAATAAACAAGGCCCCTTAAGAAGGACCATTTGAAAGCTGAGCTATTGTCATTGCTGAAAACATAGACCATTATATTTAGCAAAATGTTAGGAAAGTTCTCGCTTCGTTGTCAAAAAGGACATAATCTTATCTGTGCCTTGACAGTGGTGTAACCCTCACTTGACATCTTAACCTGGCATTAGCCAAGGGGAACACATGAGCTTTAAGAAACTCCATCTTTCAGAGCTTGAGCAACAGACCAGACTTCTTGTAAGACTTCAGCTGCAAAGTGTTAATGATACCATCTTTGCATACACCATTATTAGGACTGCAGAATACTCAATTACCTCTTTTTTCCCCCCTTTTCTTTAGTGGCATTACGGTATGATTAGTAACACAGATATCCCCACTGGCTGCATAGGTTTTCCACTTATGCCACACGAAAACCAGAAAATTTGTAACATAAAATCTGGCAAAATGCCAGATTTCTACAGGGCATTAGTAACAAACTGGTGAAGCTCATTAAAAAAAGAGAGAGAAACCTATAACCATTAAAAGTCCATTAAGCAGCATGTCATTTTGTAAAGCTAAATAGCCCACAGTAATCAAAAGCATATGAACCCCAGCTGGGTTACCCAGCAAATTGTTTCAATTTAGGGGGGGAGAATTCATCAAGAAAGATTGTTCCTAGGACTGGGTTGATTTTTCTCCTTCAGTTGCTGGCTCCATGTCCCATTATAAATTACGGTGATGGATGTATCTTGCAGACAAAGGTGAAGAGTGACCAGAATAGCCAGAACATCTGCTCCATGGAAGGCAGTGCTAATGCAGAACCTCTGCAGAAAGTTATGTCACCTATGGTTATCCCACTGCTGCCAGCCAGGTACACCAGAAGCAACTTCTTTGCCATTTTCTTCAACACCTAAGTTGCACAAGTGCTATGAATTTGCTTTTCCCATTCCTGCTGCCTAAGGAAAATGAGAGAAGTCATTTTCATCACAGTTTGGTACGAAAAAATAATTCACTGATGGGTTGTCAACCAAGGAAAACAAAACAACACTGAACAAGTCAGAGGATGAGTCTCTAGTGATTTTAACTACCATGCACCTCCTCTTCCAGTGCAGAAATAGAGCCACATTTTCCCTGAATATTTGAGGATTATCTGTAACTCTCTGCTTGGAACAAGACAACAGAGAAAGAAATATAATACCATGACCTAGACATCCATGTTTGCCTACTCTGTACCTGATTTGCTTTGGTACCTGTGTATCTTTCAAAAACCGGTCCCTGGGTCTCAATTCGGCAAGGCATAGCAGCAGGCATGGACACAAGCATATTCCAGTGAGACTGCTTCTGTTCTTAATGCAATATCATCTAATAGCTTGCTGAAGTGGGACTGCAACTTCACTCTGCTCCCAACTATATAACATAAAGAGCTCCTTGCTACATCTTTTAAGCCAGGTGACTGCCCAAACCAAAAGAGAAGAAACAAATCTATAAAATGACACAGTTCTTCCACATCTTCCATTTTCACAGGAGCAATGTGAAAAAAAAACTGTCAAGACTTTTCTCAGCATTTTTAACACACATTATTTTTCAAAGCCACCTCATTGTAGATTATTGGGGGATACAAGATGGTTAAAAGCCTCACTGAATTGAAAACCCCAGCTGACCTGGCTGAGTGCACAAGAATAGCACATGACATCTTTATATGCAAGGTCTTTTGGAGTAATGGGACTCAGACCTTTGATCTATCCCAGTAACTCACATTTCTAACTCTCCTGGAAGAGGCAGCAGTTTGGAAATTGTTACCTTATGGAAGGTCGCCTGTCTTGGCATGATTCATAACCTGATGTCCCATTTTCAGCTGTGCCCCAGAAATTATTATTGTATCTCTAAGGCCCTGCAGCCAGGAACCTTGGAGGGGTGGGGTTGCTTTGTGCAGGCGTTTTAAAAAGCTCAGTGCCCAGATTTTTTCCATGGCTTTTCACAGCATGGTATTTGCATCGCTGGCTGCATAGTCTTTGCTCAGGCAAGGACTTTTTCTTTCCTTTTTGGCTTTTTTTTGGTGTTCTTTTTTTTTCTTTCCCTTGGCTCAGAGAAGCTGTACCTTGCCGTGGGGATGCTCTTCATCAGCTGCTGGAACTCCTCCGTGAGGCTCCTGCCTTCCCGAGACAGATCTGACACCATTTCATCACTCTGTCCTGCAAAGCCCGAAGCTGTCTCACCAGGCCCATATCAGGAACAGGTATTTTCTGGCATTTCAGGTCTCTCTTTCTTTCAGTGGGGTGGTGAGGTCTAGAAGTTTGATATCCAGCAGTTATTTACTTTTTCTTTTCCCCTGCCTGTCGGCATTCTGGTTCTTAATAAACCGTTGTTTTTTCACTTTCATCTATTAGTATTCATTTCCTATTGGTGGAAAGGAATTGTTGGAACCCTTAGAGAAGATAATTCATTCCAGAGTGTTCTCTCTTAAATTCTCTCAATCCAAGACATCCACAAAAAGCTTAAAGCCAAAACTCCAGCCTCTCCCTTCCAGAGAGTCATGGTGACCTTGAAAATCTTTACAAGAGATTTTTTAGAGATCCCAAAGGGCCTGCAGTCATCCAATGGCTGAAATGCATCATCTCCATCTAAAGATGAAGCTGAGAATCTGTAAATCTTGATAAAGAAGCATATGCAGCCCTTTAAACAGTGTGTTTAATTTCACTAGACATCTCCATCAAGCTGGACAGTTTATTTACAGTGGAAGTCTGCTGCTGAAGAAGACCTCTAGATGGTACACAGCTTAACTGACAACACTAAAGCACAGCACTAAATCATCCAAGTGCTTAAAATCTTCCAATGCACTTCCCATTGCAAGTAACAGAATACAAATGGAAAAATCTGATAACATCCTTATATATGGAGACTTGAATTATATCTGTTTCAACTGCTGGACGTGACCATTGTAAAGCCTACAGAGATAATGCTCCTCAAAGAGTGTGCTTGTATTAAAATTGGCTTGTGTTTCAGAATTGACCAGCTATAAAGTCACACAGGAGTTGCCCACTTTATTCTTTGTGATCAGAGTGTAGAGACCTGACAGAACTGAAGTTTCTGTTATTTAAAAAATCACACTGAGTTTAGAGGTGGTAATTTTTAATCAGCTGTCTCTAGCTGTCTAATTATTAGAGTGGATACATGAGTGACTACATCTGCTTTGTGAACACAGCACAGAACTCAGCTCTCTCGCCAATGCCTTGAAATATCCTTTCAGTGCTTGAACAAAAACCAGTGTTAGAAACAACCCCAGCTTTGATTTTTATTTTGCAAAATCAACCTCTGACAAAACAAATGGCCCCTTCAGCATCACTGCTGCTTTGCCTCCCATGGGTGACAGCCCTGCACACAACCCCAGGGCCCTCGCTGCCAAAATAGCCCCCATTTCAAACCCCCAGCAACGTCCACGGCTCCTTGGAGGCATCCTGTCTTCCAGGCATGTCATGTGGCTGCTGCTTTTACCTTGGCCAAGAAAGTTTCATTCCCTTCCCTCCATTCACTCAAGCTTTCACCAAAATCCTGGAAGCCTCGATCCCCATAAGGGCTCTGCCCCTGTGTCAAATTAGTGCAATAATATGTTCAAAAGTTATTTGTGACGGATTTGCATGCAGACAGTTGGAAGGAACTGCTCAATTGCAAATCCTATTTTCTTAATAAAACAGAACAACAGAAGTATCCTCTATTTTGGCCTACAGAATGTGAAGTTTAACAGCCTATTTTATTAGCTATTGAGATAGATAGCAACTAAGATGTAAAAACTACAATGAATGACACTAAACTGCTTAAAAGACTTACAGGAAGCACACACATTATGCATGCATATCTGAATAGCCCAGATTTTTTGCATCTGCCAGGCTGCAATGGGAATTTCATGACTATGGGTCCTCTTATGTCAGTTGATGTGACATACTGAAAAGCAAACAAAAAAAATCAATAGGAAAATTGTAAGTTAGGCAGGAACAACTAGATGCAAAAATAAAGAGTGGTGGCCAACTCTTGGGTAGCCCATCTTCAGGGAGGCACTACAGGACATGCTAATGCTCCTGGGGAAAAAAAGGAATACTTTGTATTGGGATTAAGTACACAGAAATATATCTTCTAAGATACCTGGTGCAATCTTTCTATATCCACAGAGATCTATAGCTAGATCTTAGCTGCATACTGGGTCCAGTTTTGAATTCTGAATCTGAAGAAAGTCGTAGATCAACTGGAGAGATGGGCTCACATTCGGGATTATTTAATCTAAAGTGCATAAAACTCAATGGAGACAGGAAAACATTTTAAAGTCCATAGGATGTTACTGTAAAGAAGAAGGAATCATTTCCACTGCACCTTTGGAGCCAGGAAACCACTTTATACTGCAGGAAGAAAATTCCAGGCTGGCACTGACAGTAATAAGAATAGCAAAGTGCAAGAGCACAAAACCCCAGAAAGCTGCAGGGCAGCTGCTCCTGGCAATCTTTCAAGAAGAGGTCAAACAGACATGCCAGATGTCACACAGGTTTTGGTGATCCTGCTCTGAGGTAAGGAGACACACAGACAATTTCCTGAACTGCTGCCCACCACTACTTACCAGTTTAGTCTGCAGTCAGCCAGAGAAAATGAACACAGAAAACGCCTTTGAAATATTCTTTCCTCCCTGCCCCAAAATATATCACATGAAGCGGCTTTCAACTTTAATCTGAGTGTTGGCCAAAATTTAAGATTTTTTTTTAACTGAACTGACTCTCATCCTCCTTCCACAGGATGAAGCCAAGAAAGTTTGTGGTATAAAACAAATGCTGCAGCCAAATTAGGGCTCCAGCACACAGACTCTAGATCTGCAAATGTGATGCATCTCTATGTATAAATCATTCCGTTGGACTTGCAGAAAAGCATTGGTATTTTTGCAAGACTGGGGACATGATTTCTGCTTCCTCTAACAGCACACAAATGGGTTTCCCAAGCTCATTTGAATTCTGTACATAATCAGGATGTAGCCCACAGCTCCACTGGTTTGTGAGTTTTATGTTCCGTAGTTGAATTTACCCCTAGGGGTTTGTCACCTAATTCACTGAACAAGCAGAGATTTTAAGATAAATCTGGAAAAAAGTACAGAAGAAAATAAAACTGCTATCTTCATGGATAAAGAGAAAATACTAGTAGTGGAAAGTGGAAAAATCAAAGAAGAACAGACCAAAACCATATAATATTCTCAAAAAAAAAAAAAAAATTAAAATCAGACAGAAATTTTACATGGGCATCTTAATACAAACCGGGCTGATGTTAAGGGATTATTTAAACAAGTCAAGAGAAGTTATCACCAGTTAATGATGGGTTTGTTAGCTTACAAGCTGTTAACACTCAAACAAACTGGTCGTTAAATGCAGTTAATATTTATTTTAATGGAAATTTACTAGAACCTTTATTTAAAGGTTTAACGGGAGGGAGAGCCCCAGCATGCACATGTGTAGTCCTACAAATCCAAACAGATTTGCCTGGATTTGAAACAAAAAAAAAGAAACAAGCCTTTTGCAGCACCAATGCCCACCTTTCCTGTCGCAATAGGATATTAGGCGAGTTTGGATTCTCTGAAGGAGCTTCATATCTAAGAAGAACCACTTGAATCTTCATTACTTTGTAGTGTCATTATGGTAAGTGGTTCTGATCTGTGTCCTTTAGAAGCCCATTGTAAATCTCATTATTATTACCCAGAAGTTTGATAAAGCTCTTAACGTCATCTGTCACACACCTTCATCCCCTTGGGGTTCAGTGGCAGAAAAAAAAGAGGAAAAATAAAAACAGAAATAGCAATGTATTAAAAGAGAAATAGAAGTAATAAAACTTAAAATTTTTTTTGCTTCATTACCATGATAAGCTAAAATACAAGTTGCTCAGGGAAAAAAAAAATTAAATTGCATCCCTAATGTAAGACTGGCCTCTAGTACACACTGTCAATAAGGTATATAGTTATAAGAAGAGAAAGCACAGTCCACTGGAAGAAAAAAAATGAAAAAAAAAAAAAAAGCACTGTACTAGACCTGGAGGGACAGTTATACTCCTCCCTCTGTAACTGACTGACCACAAATTACTTCATCCTCTCCAGCATCCTCCCTCGTAATTTTGCCTGTTTAGTTTGTCTTTCCCTATAAGGAGGGATGTGCCTAAATTCTTCATACAGCTTCCTCTGTTCTCCCAGTTACAGAGAAAACAGGTCAGAGTAGGAGAAGTAATCTATTGCAAACTTCAGAGAGATCAGAAAAGGATACAAAAGAGGGTTTGGAAGCCGTAAAAATTATCAGAAAAATCTGTTTCACGTAAAGCCCCTAAAATTCAACAAATCAGCCTCTAGAAAAACATCCCTCCCCACCAGAGGGACTCACAGGTTTGCCTTCAATGAGAAGCCTGAAATCAAAAGAGGTTTTAACACCCATTATGTGCTTCCTCAGTGAGTAAAAACACAGGACCTTCAAAAGCTCAGAGAGGTTTCTAAGCAGATTATATCATCAATGTTCACCTCCTTAACACAGCTTTTTCAGCTATATAACTCTCAGTTTCTGCAGTATCTCTCCTGATCAACAGGAAAGAAGATGGAAGGAGAGGAATCTGATAAGAAGGTCTGAAAGGCAAATACTTCCAGTGTGGCCACACATTCATTGAGTTGGATCTGCTTTTCAGCAGAGCTGAGCATGCACAGCTGTAATTAAAGTCCCTATTAACCCTGGGCATCCACGACAGACAAAAGCTGAGGCTGTCAGGGAGGACAGGATCTGATTACTGGCTGTGCTGAAGCCCTGTGCAGCTCTTCAGAAATCTCTGGCTGGAGCCAAGCAGTGAACTGGTGTCAGAACTGAGAACCAGCCCCAGGAGCCTGCACTGCTCAGCCTGAAAAATTTTCTTTTCCTTAACTTCCCATTTCTATGATTTGCTCTTTGTCTTTCAAATATTCCTCACTTTCAACCTCCTGGGATCTGACAGCCTCCTGTCTAAACGCTCACATGTGCCAGACCCATTGTTAATATTATTTCACAAGATATTAGGATTTCAGATGCATCTCCCTTGCCTTGTTTGCAAGAGCTTTTCTACAAAAGACTATGGACATGTCTAAACTCCTAATATTTGCTGTGATAATACCATTTAAAGGCAAGTGGACTGGGAATGGCAGAGAATAACTGATATTTTCATTTAGCTGCTGATGTGACTGGGATTTAGAGAACGGTCTGATTGATGTCTCGGCTTCATTTAAAATAAAATAATTAGGCTAGTAAAATCTGGAAAGTATATTTTCATTTTAACTGGTCTGTGTGCTCAGCCCAGACTCCAAGAAAGGACATGGAATGCTACAGGAATGGAAATGAGGGATCGGAGTAGGAGAAATGACATACTGTAGATTAGAGGCAGACGAGGAAAGGATATGAAAAAGGGTCTGGCAGAATTAAAATAATCAGGAACTAAGAGGAAAAACCAAGAGTTCAAAAAAAGATGTAGAGCATTCAATTAATCGTCATTGTGGGAGGTAACAGAGGGTGGACAACAATATGAGAAGAGGACTGAAGAAGCACAACTAAGAGACAGGAAGCTGTAGATATGAATAAAACGGGTGTAAAATTCATCTTCTTTGTTCCTGTTTCGAATAGCACTCTGGTCGCTGTCTAGTGGGAACAATGAAAGATTGGCTGAGGGAACAGAAGGCTCCCAGCTGCATGAAAAAGTTGTAAGATCAGACCTACACAAATGTGCACAACTTCAGCATCTTAAACCCCCAAATAAATGCATTTTTAAGACATTTTGTTCCTTTGCATCACTCTATCACAGCACAAAGGCAGTTAAAATATTGGACATAAAAGACAGCCCAAGGAATTTTGGATTTGATCTCTTAATTCTGTGAAAATTCAGGCATATATCTCAACTGTGTAAGAGCTCAGAAATAGAATCACCTGCACCAGCTGGACAGTCCTAATTACACAAATACACAGACTCTGACAGCAAGAAAAGCAACACAATGCACTTTGTTGAGATTTAAAAAAAGCTTTTTGTTTATGTGATGCCAAGACAGGGTACTTTACATGTGTACACACATGGACCACAGCTAACAAATTCATCATGGAGCTCAGGTCAGGCATAGAGAGTGTGATAATACCCACTCCTGTGGCCAACAGCATCGAAATGTGATGTAAAGTTTCCAGAAGTCAGGAATCTCAGCCAGTGAACTGCAAACAATTTGAAACAAAATCAAGTAATATCTCCTTTGGATCTTTACAACCCCTCCTGCAGTGTGAAAGCCTCATCTGACTATGACAAGAAAGGGACTAAACACTCCTTTTCCCCTGTAGTGATTACTCCATATAACTCAGATTCATGGCTGTGTGGTCTTTCACACCTACATTCCTCTGGAAGCCAGTCACCCATAAAATATAGTATATGAGCTGCACTGTATTAGCTGGAGAAAAATGAGGCTCTCAAAATCTGAGAGAAAGCTGGAAGAAATTTACTCTAAGTGAATATTGCATACCCAAGGGACAGAGGTACTTGGAAGAAAATCCTGTTAAAAACAGATTGTTTTCCCCCTCTTCAGAGTCTTAATTTTTTTTTTCTTTCCTTGTTTTCTTTTTCTTTTCTTTTTTTTTTTTTCTAATTTAAAATAAGTTTGTCATCCCCCCAACTACCTATTTCTCAAAACAGAGAGGATTTTTTTGTAACATATTGTCTTGTATGACAGATACACTGAAGTGGTCTGGAATACCTTTTCTATTCTCCTCACCATCATTGAAAGAAGTTGTATTTGGGAGTACTTGGGTTTGGGTGCTATTCTACAAGAAAGATAAAGACCAACCAAGAAAAAAAACCCCAAACCTAGATTTAAAAAGAAAAAAAAAAATCCCAACCAAACAAAAAACCAACAACAGAATTCACAAGAATAATCCTAGATACAAGCCCAGGAAACGTCTCAAAAATATAGGTAACAATAGTTGCCCTTGTAGTTCGATTTTGTGTTACAGCTACCTTTCTCCAGATACTAACAAAATGAGGGTTTCCAAAGGATAAGAAGAGGAAATCTGTGCACCTTATAGTCTGCTTTAGTTTGTTGCCAACACATTTACCTTGTCCAGCCCTACAACTGCACTAAGCACAGAATAAGACAGTAAGTTTTTTCATGAAGGTCCCCACATTTCTCCACTAAATAACCTTTTCGTTGTCTCTGCCACTAATAAAACTACGTTCTTTAGTTGAAAGGAATTGTAAGTAAAACAGGGATTATTGCAATGTTTCCCCTCTACCTTTTGCTCCTACCTGATGCCCAAATGTTAATCAATTATTGGTGTTCACAGACATATTTCCTGCAAGACAGATGAAAATTCACTTCCTCTCCGGCCTAACATATTTTGACTTTTCACACTATTTACTGAAAACCAACTCTTGATAGCTGACAAAACTGTACAGGAGGTAGATCAGAAAAAATCAGAATAAAAGTAAATACCACTCTCTTCACATTAAAAAGACAGACTTTTGCTTCCTATTTGCTAACCCTTAATGTTGCATAAAAAATATGTGGTTAGGACCCTGAGAGCTGGCATGGCTCAAATACTGTGTATTGATGAACCACGTAGGAATAGAAATCAGGTGAAAAGTATCCCTGTAGTGGTACTTTAACCTAACTGTTGACAGATGGAGAATGGAAGCAACATAAATGCTCTCTTTTTGTGTCAGCACTATAAAAATGTCTGACTAGCCCATGAAAGATGGAGATGAGAGCTTAGGCAGCCATTAGAAACTGTGCCTCACCTCAAGCAATAACTCATTCCCATGGTATTATGAAAATGGTTTTATTGCAGAGGGTTACTTCTCCCCCTTTTGCAAAAATTGATGCTTATCAGCAGCACAGAAATAAAGGCAGAAACTCCCAATCTTTTAAATTCTCCTATGCCATCTCCTTCCCAATGGTCAGGAATTTCATAAAAAGTCACATTTAATTAAACCAGTTTGCATGCCTTTCTGAAACTGACACCATTATCTGAAACACAGCACTTTCAAGTGTCCTGCCATTAGTTCATAGCAGCCTGTTGCATTTATTTGAGTATTAATGCTCTCCAAACTGCCTTGATGGGAATCCAAATCTTTTGGCAGGCCAGGACTGGAAGTGAAATGGAGGTAATAAGGGCAGGAGGAAATTCAAAAGCAGTGTCCAGTAAGGAGGATGTGTTTGGGATTGGTTTTGCTGGGGTTTGGGTGGTATTTTTTGGAGGTGTCTTTTTATGCACAATGCATTTTGGTTACATCTTGTTTCTAAGCAGTCAAGCTTCATTAGAGAGCAAAACAGAACCAGGTGGGTTTTAATTTCAAATACTGTCAAAATCCAAAGTATGTATGATCTCCATGATCAACACAACTGGAAGTTACATCAGTACATCATGAAGGGCTTGCAGGCTTCCCAAGGCACAGGAATTTAGCCTGAGAAGTGAATATTTAGAGTAAGTGCAAGGCAGCAGAAGGTGTTCATATTGCACCCTGCAGTCCGCTCATCGTACCAGTGCTCTGCAGGATGAGCAGCTGACATACCACAGCAGCTTTATCCAGATCTTGCTGGACATTCCAAAGCCACTCTTTTGGCAGCCAGTTTCAGAAATCTCTCTATAAACCTATCCTGATGGACTGGCCAAACCTCATGGGATGGCTGCAGTGAAAGAATGCAGCCTCGCTTGGTTAAAATACATTTTTAGCTTTGCTTTCTTCACTATTTCAGGAAACTTCACAGCCAAAAAAAAAATCTAGGCAAGTTTGGCTTCAAATGGTGCTGACAGCATGTTGTCTAGGCCAGTAAGGCTATTCCCTACACTTTTTTCAGCAGTCATATACATATGTGTGAATGTGTGCTCATAAAAAAGAAGGAGAAGCTTGGCAGTGAGGTACATCTCTGCCAAGCAACCCCAGATCACAACATGAATAACAGAACAGGCCTGGCAGACAGAGAGAGCATATCTTCTCAGACTCAAAGGAAACCCTAAATGACAATTTTATGGCTGTGGTGATTTTTCAAGTGACATACTACAAGAGGGTATTGTGGGATCCCATGAAACCTCTAATGCTCCCACTACACAGGGAAAAGAATGGCTGGGATAGCTCCCCAGCCTCTGGTGAGACTCAGCCCTTTGCTGTTCAGACACTTGTGCAAGAAACTGTTTACTCTGCACCTTAGGAGGAGACTTCTGAAAAGCAGATACACTTTTCCTTCAGGATGTCTCTAGTATCACACTGAGATCTTCCAGAGAGAGGGTCTCCTTCCCCAGATTGTGCATGTTGGACATGCCACGTGTTCCAATGACTAAATGGAGACACTCGCACAGCAGTTTAGCTTAATTTTTTTCTTAACCACTGATGTTTTTACCCAGAAGAGCTGCAGTAGTTGCACTTCATGTTTAGGAGGCCTCATTCTCATCACATGCTCAGGAGCAGTACCCATCCACCCCTTTTAACTTTGACTATACAGCTCCAAGCTAGATCTTCCTCAAGTTGTATTTTGGCCAGCCAGATGGCTTTTGAGTGTTCTGCACAGAGAAAGGGGGTTCATAATCCTGTAGTATCTGTACTCAGGCCTATTTTCAAAAGAGCTTAGGCAACACCACTCTAATACTCTGTATCTTGGTGAGGAAACGGAGCACCTGCCTTGGAGCACAGTCATTTGCTCCAAAACCGTATGGCCAGCCGAGCTAATCGCTCAGCTGTGTCAGTATTTACTGCTGTAGAACGACAGACTCAGAGACCATCTACAGAAAAATGTCATTTGCCACCATTACAAATGCTCAACACTTCCAGCATTTCCTTGTTAAACCACACCCTATCGCCCTGTTCATCCAAGCCTTACCAATCTCAACATCCAAAGTCTAAGGCACAAAGTTTTTCAGGGAGATGAGAAAATACATTTTCATTTTCCATCCAATCTACAAGGGTAGTAGTTGGTTTGACTTCAGCAAGGTAACATGAGTAAAGTCCTACATGCTGAAACATTTGTTTAAATCAGGAGGGATTTACACATTCAGCGTTTGCTGAATCTGGCCCTTATTGAGAGCTTTGCAGAGACATTAGCCACACATAAAGACTGTGCATTTTAAATTTAAAATGACAGAGTGTCTGATGTTGAAAACTTTGCTACCTTGCTTGTACAGTAATGTTCTTTAATAAGTTTTTCTAAATGTGCTTGATTTGCATAACACCATTATGAGTTACACTGTTGGAGAATCCTTTAATAACAATGGGGTGCTATGGATTGACATGATCGCTTATTATGGCTTCAAATAATAGATAAATAATATTTAAATGGCTTCGCTCAGAGCCATTACTGTCAATCAAATAAATACCTATATTTTGGCTTCTCATTTTTATGTTCTTAACTATCATTATGAAATAAAAAAGCAACTTAGACACAAAACCTGTAACAAACAGCTGTTTTGCTAACAAGCTGGTTTAAACTGCCAGGAAAACAACAGAACTCAGTTGCAATGCCAAAGCCATAATTCTGGTTGCCCTGTTGGTTCTCAACGCCATAAATATTAGTTTTAATTTTGTATCAGGACAACCACTATTTATGGACATCAGCCCAAAAGGGATGATATATAGAATTTTATCATCAAGAGAGGAATTCCACAGTACCTGCAATAACGCTTATCCTGCAAGTTTTATGTGCATTTTCACCACCAGATCTCAGGGTGATTTGAAAACTGTGTGATGGACCACTAGCAACACTTGGGTGCAGACACCAAAGGGTTCTCAGCAAATTTCCATCAGCATCTCATGAAGTGCTCTGCTGTGGTAGAAGGAAATGCTGTCCCTGCAGAAGCCATGCCCACCTGCCACACCCTTCACCACCAGAACTACCTGCACACTGACCACCCCCATGGTGAAGCTGGGGTGAGGCGTGCACCAAGCGAAGGGACTTCAAAGGAGGCACAAGAGTCAAAACCATAGCCAGGTCTCCTGCAGGTACAGCTACTGTGTGCATGGAGTCTGTACTTGTAACTCAAAATCTTGGTGGTCTATCGCAGCCCCAGTCCTGTTTTGTGTAAAATCCTCTTCTTGCAGCTGTGTGCCTTTCTTTCCCTGTGCCTGTGCACGCAGGGAATGTGCAGAACGAGACCCAGCAGCATGCATTTCAGCACAATGTGCTGCTTTTTTCCTCCTGGCAGAAAACTGTCCTCTGCAGGGCATTTATGCTGCTACAAAGACAGTACCAGTGCCACATACCAGAGCCTGGGCTTCACCCAGCTCGCAGGAAAACAGTTCAGTATAGGCAGATGTGTCCAGTCAGGGAGAGATTCTTTTTGAGAGCTAGATTTAAAATTAACACTCCAATAAAAACAGTCTTATGTCAGTCATCTTTACTCTGCAATATTTTCATAAGCAACATTCAACATAATACCTGTACCTAATACTGCTACCAAAAAAAAGAAAAAGGACTTCATTTACTGAAGAGATAAAAACTTTTAAAAAGTACAAAGCCCATGTCTCAGCCAGATTTCTGCCATACAGAGCTTATTTTTTGGTTTCTCTGTTTTGGGAGGAGGAGCTATTTTTTTCTCCTGTGAAGCTCAATCACAGCTACAGTTTCTCAGAGAGAAATTTGTGCTCTACCCTCAGAAAAGATGGTTTTACTGACAAGCTTCTTGGCACATTCCCAGCCAGGAAGAAAAAGCTGGTGTCATGGGCTCTTAACTGGCACCTGAGAGCTGCTCAATATCTTCTCTCTCTCAGGGTTTTTTTATACTAGCCTCAAGCAAACCACTTGATGCTTTGTGTACTTTGATTCTCCACCAGTAGGGTTGTCTCCTCCATGCAATAAAAAGGTTGTGAGGTTGCAATGCTGACCTTGAGATGCTCAACCATTTCATGAGTGGCCTTATCAGTAATCAAGCTAAACGGCAACAATTAAATGACAGCTAAAGCTGTCATTTCTCCTTTGCACTCCACCCCCAAAATGCCTGCTGCACCAAAGCCAACTAGGCTGACCTGTCTTTTTCAGCAGAATAAGGCCTATGGATGTTGTACAGGGATGGGCAGGACTGGAATGAAACAATTAGAAAATGCACCACACCTCACCTATGTCCTTATGCAGGAAAGCCAGAAATATTAGCATAATCACAGCGTGCTCTGTTAGCATTAGAATTAAAACTGGAGAGAGGAGGCAGAGGGAGCCCGTTGTTAGTGCAGACAATTCAGCCAGACAACAGTTGGCCTTACTAATTAGTAAAACTGTGCCACTTTAAGAGCTCTCTTTTGAGTAATCCTCAGGGAATTTCAGGCATCAAGGCAGCTAATATGCTTTCCAGAAAAGCTGGCAAGAGCTAAAACCTGCACAGCCGAATACCTATATGCAAGGAATCACCATCATGAGCAAGGTCCATGCTGAGAAAAGCCTGGATTCATTCGTTCATTCATAAAAATATTGCCAGCCTGCAGGTTTCACTGCAGGCCTCCTAACACTTGTGTTTTGTTTTGTTCTGTACTCTCATTTCAAGCTCTTAAAAGCAGATAATTATCAGAAAGTAACATTTTGTTTTCATGTGCCTTTCTTGCCCTGTTAAGGAAGAAAACTCAGAAGTGTGAACTTCTTAAGCTTAAGCATGAGAACAGAATCAAATATATCTGCTTCATTCCTCTTGAGGAGCTTCAGAGAATTTTGGAAAAGAATCTGAGATTTTTGAAAAGCCTGGAACTAGGCTTAAAAATACATCTTGCTGGCTATCAAACCTGCATCATCTAAGTAAATCTAACCCCTTGTTTCCCTGCTTATCCAAGGGATGTCTCTCAGTTCTCCCATGCAGCAGCCTGGAGCCAGCCCCCACCCCAGCATGGGACAGCTGTGTGCTGTTTATGGCAAGTTCACATGCAAACCAGGCTTCCAGCAGGTCCCCAGCTCTACTTACTGACTTGGAGATGAAAGAAACAATTCTTCTGGGAAAAGCTGTGTACTTCATACTGCATTACGCTCACTTCAGCCCATATTAGGGTATTTAAGGCCCTGCTGGTTATTTAGCATAATGACTCAACTAAGGCCATTCATTATAAGGCTGTCTTGGAAGATATAAAGATCTGTTCTCTTACACGGGGTCTTTTGGCTCTATAAAGTGTATGATGGCTGCAGAGAAAGTTATGCCCAAAGTAGAGCATACAAGAATAATAACCTTGAATGTTGAAAGCATATTAATATTTCATCAGGGGAACCAGAGAAGCTGGAAAGTACTAGGAGCTCTATCACATGGTAATTATTTGATGGGACACTACATCCACCCACAGGGATAATTCACAGGGTTTACAAGTGCTCTATTTTCATTGGCAGGCTTGGCAGGCAGCACTGGACACACTGACAGCAGGAATTTGGTTGCAGGAACAACTCCTGAGTAATTAATCAGGGTCAGGGCAGGATCTGGTTTCAGAGAAGTCAGGCTCCTTACTGGCACTACTCTCTAAGCTTTGTGTCCAGCCCAGTTGTCCCATTTCTTCTGTTCATGTAAGTCAAAGGATTGCTGCCTGCTACAGAACGTCGTGGATTGAAATAATTTATTCTGAACTAGACTGCCACAATGCTTTGGTTTTCTCTAGCCCACTCATAGATGAACTGTCAAATACTAAAAATGCCCTGAAATGTAGGATAGGGGTTTGCATTTAAACACCCAAATTGGCCAGCCTGACAAGCCACCAGGTCGCTCAGAAGGCTGAGTGCAAGCTTCAAGCATGAGGTTTGTACAGCAATTTAGTGAAAAAGGGCACAACCTAGTGGTTTCCGTCACAGAAAGAGCCTCTCTAAAGAGGCTGGACTACGATTCATGCAGACATCCACCCATCCCCCAGTAACAGTGCTAAAAGGTGCCCAAAAAGCCTCAGAAGGTGATGCTAGAAGACAGAAAATGGCTAGGAAATACCACAAAAACCTAATACTGTGAAAAACCCTGACATTTCGGTCCTTCTAACCCACAGTTAAGGAGGCAGATTATAACATTGAAAGTGAGAAAATTCAAAAACTGAAAAATTCAAATCTGGAAAAGAACAAGTTTTTCTGAGAAATTTAGAATTGTACTAAAATCTTATTGTTGTGGGACTTTAAAAAGGGCAAGACAGTGGCAAAGCTGAAAGCAGCGTTAGGGATGTCCATGGGCAAGGAGAACCTCTCCTATTGCTGTAAACGCTACTGACTCACCTATTGAAAGAGAGAGACTGCACAGAGTGCTTCATTGTTTCAATCTTTAAATATTTAACACCTCATCTTCCTCTCCATTCTAGGTGCTCACACCATGCATGTTGTGTGGTGTTTAATTGTCTCAATAACCACATTTTCCTCAGCTTCTGGAGGTCCATAGCTGAGGCTTGGCCTGATCCAAAACTGAAGTTAAGACAGGCTGATCTCATTTCAGTACCCATCTTCTACAGGACTGAGCATGGCATTAAACATGTCCTTTCCATTTCTGCGCAGAGTAGCAAAGGCAAGCTTTGACATTACTTTTATGAGTTTTAATTTCTGGAGCAGAAATGACCACTCACTGTGTTTTTCCTCTTAGTATTTCCATACTTCTTCAACTTCAAAATGAAGTAAACTGTCAAACAAGCAGCCTAGAGGTTTTTCTTTGTTTCTCTCATGTATTTGTTGCATATATTGGAACACACATAAAAGCACAGAAGTATATGCACTACATTGTGTTACATCAAAACGTTGCCTTTCCTTGACATTCAGACTGAGCAGTTTATATATATGTGTGTGTATATATATAAAAGTGTCTGTGAACAGCTCTCAGGCATCAAAATGTCTGTGGTGAAGAGTCCTCAAACTTGCAGCACCACAGAAGANTATGCACTACATTGTGTTACATCAAAACGTTGCCTTTCCTTGACATTCAGACTGAGCAGTTTATATATATGTGTGTGTATATATATAAAAGTGTCTGTGAACAGCTCTCAGGCATCAAAATGTCTGTAGTGAAGAGTCAAACTTGCAGCACCACAGAAGAGCCTTTAGCCTGCTCTCTTCCCCAAACAACCAAAATACATCCATTAAAATTGTGTTTCCTTCTCCCGTGTGAGCTCATCCCCCCATGACACATTCTGACCTTCAGAAATTAGGCTGCTCCTCTGCCCCAATAGCCTGCTACATAAAGATCTCCATAAAACTGTTTCCTCATTGGTCTTGAATGATCACATTTAACCCAGGCCAGCCAGGCTGCAGTGGTTAATTGTATAAATGGTATCTTGTACAACAAGGATGTGAGCTCTGTTCATTTCATAGCTATCGAGATGGAAGTCTACATTAGCTTCAGTAACCTGAAGACATTATTCACACAAGTTTTTAAGCCTGTTAACATAATTTATTAGAACTTTGAGGCTTTGGAATAACAACCCATTGAAACAAAGCAATAAAGAGGATAACCATTGCTGCCAAAGGGAATTTTACATATAGTTAAAGCAATGACGTGATCAAGTGGGAGAAGGTTAGCATAAGGCAAAAGCTGAGAAATAATTAAGGCTTTAACTTAATTCAGTTCCAGCAAAATGAATTATTAAAAAAAAATAAATTAAAACCTCACATTTTCCAGTAATTCCCAATCAATTAAATTTTTACAGTATATAAATAATTCTAATTATGATCTTATAAGGTCAGTCTTCCTGCATGTTGGCATTTAGAAAAATGTTAAATTAAATTATCTACATGCACTGGAAACATAATACAAAGAATGATCTAAAAAGCCAGGAGCAGGAGGACAATATGAGCAAACCTTTTATGTAATGTCTGACAAAGCCCAGTACAAGTGCAGAGCTAGAGTTCACATTTTCCAGGGAACTATTCTTTTTTCAAATGAAACATAAAATTATGAATCTGAGTCCATCAATAGACTCTTCATGTTGGAAGACTGAACAGAGGACTTGATGCAGATGCACCACTGGATTAAGAGAAGACCCTAAAAGAAATTTATCAGTGTCATGGGTAATTAATTATAACCCCCCATCTACAGATGAGGATGGCTGTGTTTAGCAGCCAGGTTTCCCAGAATAGCAGGTGGTTGACAGAGCCGAGCAACTTCTCTGTCTGCTCATCTACCTATTTGTGACTTATTTATGTTACAAAAATGTGGCTTTAAATTATTCCCACGGGGTTAAAGAAAGTAGTTGTTGTCAATTCTTGTGTTTATTATTATAAAAATTGTAATATCTGTTGCTATTTTCTAAAACTCCGGTTTTGGAGGTTTTGTGATTACGTTTAAATTTAAGGAAGGTCAATTAACTTCTGATCTTAACTATTTCAGAGAATAATGTGAAAATTATTAACCAAAACATAGATGTAATATTTGCAAATATCCAGTTACAGCTTTTTGTGTTTTGGGGATATGAATAAGTGTGTAAAATCTTCATATTAATCTTACCAAGTGTATAACACTCTGTTTGCAGACCAGCTGTAGCTTTGCATATACATAAATTTAGAAAAGCTACTAATCAGTCATATACAACATCAAATACTGAATTACATGCACAGATCTGCTGCCTAAAAGTATTATCTAAGAAAACCTACTCAGCTTTCTCAGTTTTAAGGTGTCTAAAATGTCTAAAAACAAAAAAAAAAAGAAAAGAACCCTCACAACAGGAGAGAACATTTTTCTTGATGTGAATAGACTCTGGTATAGACTCTGGTTCTCTTAGCATATAAAATATTGGTGTCTGCTCTTGGGAACCAGGACACTGGAATTATACCTTATGTGATACAGAGTTTCTCCCACTCCTCTAAATGCTAGCCATGTGAAAAAAAACCCCAAAAACACAATAAGTGAAAGGTTTGCTGAACTCCATGTGGGCACCTACTTGAGTTAAGCAAAAGGACACACATTGGTAAGATCAAGATTCCACTAACCTGATTGCCATTAGGAAAGTCTGTAGAATAACTTGAAATAGAATCCATCAAGTGGAAGCATAAAGATAACTGGAGTGCTACCCTGGTCATCCAAGTCTCAATTTAATTAGCAGATACGGTCATTCACTGGCAGTACTTTATATCTGAAGTTGATTAAAAGAAAAAAGAAAACTCTGCTCAAGAGCTTCATGTCAGCAGAGTCCTCTCTTTCTAAGAGAGGAGATAACAATACACTTTAATTTCAGGTGCCAATAACCTCCAAAAATGTTTAGGTCCTTCAACTAATATGTTAAAAATGTAATCAGCGTGAGACAGGTGCCTAAGAGCAAAAGGAGCTCAGCCAAGTCTAGCGTGTCACAATGATAAGAATTCACATGGAAAGGTTTCAGGAACAAGATTTTGCAACTCTGTTGAAAAATGAACAGCATCTTTCCACTCAAACACTGCTATTTGTCACATCTTTGGTGTACCTCTGCTGGTCAGTTCTGGCAGTGACCTGATATCCAGAGAGTTCCTATTATCTTATAGCTGGTGTCCAGTGCTCTACTGATAAGCACAGTGAAACTCTACCCCAATTTCAAGCTCACCTGCCCATGCTGCTGATGAAATGTGGCCCCTTGGCAGACTGGAGGAATGGGATGATGGGGGCACCCACAGAGCTTCAACCAATTTGCAGAACTAAACCCAGGCCACCTGGGCCAGTTGACACAGCAGAACTGCTCCAGAGGCACGGGAGGCAACCCAGGCTCTCATCTGTCAGGTTTACCAGTGGAATAACACCAAGCCAGCCCTACTTAAGGAATCAAGTACATGGCTGGGATGGTTTGAGTCTGATCCCAAGGCCAGGGTCAGGCACTCTGCACAGCAATATAAAAGTTACTGCTAACACCAAAATTAAGGATACAGTATGGAATAGGATACTAAGGAAGCCAGCACAGGCTGTGTAGGACCATCCTCATTTTTCAGGCAGGGTAAAAAGAGTCAAAAATTGTTGTTACAGCCTGCTGAACCTCACATTGCAAAAATCTGAGTCACAGATGAGTGGCAGGGAAACATAAATCAGACATGGATTGCCTCATTAGAGAGATGCAGAACGGCTGAGGCTGATCCATTTTGTCTACCCAAAAAAATGAAAAAGCATACAAGGATTTGTCTGTGCATGATAACTCACTGGATGAAGAGTACCTTGACAGCTGAATCCCTCCAAAATGATTTTGAAGTCGCAGGGTGGCTCTGGCACCGATGGGACCCCCTGTCCATCCTCCAACCACCCATGAACCAGCAGCTTCCCAAACACTTCCTCATCATAGCAGGAAACATAAGAGAGATCAGGCTTTAATGTGAATGGACATTGAAGGAACAAATGTGACAGCAAAAAAGCAATCACAGCAAAAAAAATCATTTACCTACTCACGTGGGTTTTTTTAAATAAATAAGCAAGAGAGCACTTGGGAGTGACATCAGAGCCAAACTTTGTGCCTAAAAGAGCTGCCAGTATTACAGAGTCTGCTGTGCTTCCTCCTCCAAATCCTTTCTACCTCAAGGCCTGATCTGCACCACTGGGAATAACCACAAGTGCTGTAAATGCCCAAGTGCAACCCTGCCTGTAACTAACAGGGCAGTACTAGAGAACTGTATGTCCCTCAGCTTCAGACATTAATTTGTATATTATTGTATAGAGAGGTCAACTTCAGGCAAGTATTACATTACTTATAACTTCAAATAAGTTACTTTGCAAGCTCATTTGCCAGACTTCCATATGAGGCAGCATTCAATAGAAATATGGAAAATGGCCTGAACTTTAAATGACAAACAGATGAGAAGGTCTAATGAAAATCAAACACTTTTGAAGGCCATGTGTTTTCATAGGGAATATAAATGAGATTTTTAATTGACACTGACTTCAGCTCATGGTAACATTTTGGGTGATCTCAATTAGTGGGGTTACAAAAAACAGTAAAAAAGAGAATTTGATTATGGCTAGCCCTGGAAAAAGGGATCTGGCAGAAGCATTCTCTGCATTTCTTATTTCTTAAATCAGGGAGTAACCTCTTTTGTAATGTAGCTATCCAGTTAACATATTTTTGCAGCCACCGGGCACGGGAGGAGCTTCTTAATGCCAAAGATGCTGAGTACTGTCCTATTACCTTTTAACCAGTTCTGGGTTTTGATCTCTAGTGATTTGAAAAGGTCTGAGTGCAGAGGTAGCTCAGGGCTCTGAAGAAACAGGTTTAACTGGAATTTCCCACAAAAACTTGTTACTCAACTGTGTATTACTTGGTTTTCTGAAACATAACCCCCAATTGCACAAGTGGGGATATATCCTTTCAGAGGGGTGAGGTGAGCATAAATATATTGAAGGACAGAAGGTACTCATGCAGTGTATTTGGCACTAAGAGTACCTAGAAGTTATTTATTTCCCAGCTGGCATCTGCCCACATAGGAGTAACAGAGGTTCACTACTTCTCATTCAGAGCTTCACTCAGATCACCAAACTGTTTTTAATCTGGGGGTTTAAAGCATTTCCAGCAACAAAAATTAGATATGATTTTCTGACTCAAGACGGATGGCCATGATTGTTTTATTGCACTGTTACAAAATCCTTTGTGCAGAAACAGTTTCTAAATGAAAAACATCTTACACAACAGCTTGCACACAGATGCACCACCAAAATAATTTTTTACCTGTGCCAGGAAAGCCTTTTGTATCAGATTTAACATATTTACCAGATCTTCATTAAGAAGTACTTTTTCTTGGTTCACATGGACAAGAAAATTGTATCTTATTGGTCAATTTTTAAATCACATTTTTCTAAGAAAGCTGTAGCACCCACACTGAGTCTGATATTCCATAGGTTTACAGAAAAAAGTCAAGTCTGAGCTTCTTCTATGCACTGTTCCTGAACCTGTGACTATTTATGATGTCTAGCTGGACCTTGAAATCAAGGCACTGAACCCTACAGGACCCAGGATAGAGTAAAATTAGTTTAGCTGGGTAAAGAACCTAACAAAACAACAACAAAAAAATCACCCAAAAATAGCAAAATTAAACATTAGTCTCCTTTCAGGGAAGGAAAGCTGTTACAGTCAGTTTGAACATGAATGGAGTCATTTTTCCTCATCAGTGTTCAACTGTTCCCTTTCCAAGAGCAGCATCATTCGATGCTTCATGTTGGGGATGAGGATTAAAAACCGACGAGGAACAGTGAGATGAAGCACCTCTACTCTGGACAGGAACAAAGCCTTCACCGTTTTTTCCTTGGCCAAAGCAGCTTCATGCTGATGCCACAGAAAGACCCAGCTTAGTACATCCTCCTAGACCCACACCCCCTCTTCCCAAGCAACTGACAGAACCAGTTTATCCTCAATGCTGTATTGTTGTGGTGATGTCCTTACCTTGCTGCTGCTATGGTTGTACCTTTACGCTTGAGGCTCGGTCCCAGACTTAGGTAAGACGGCTTTTGCTCGTTTGCAGCTGTCAGATGGTAGCCACCCACCTTTTGGGGACTCAGGTGGCACAAGTGCAAATGTAAAATGCACAGACACATACTGCCGTCTTCATTGCCAGATAGGTTGGAGACTTAGGGAAGGGAGGAAATAGCAATTTTTCGAGTCATGGGCAGATTATCCCCCTTGTCTACCCTTAAGTCTTTCCCTACATCGTGGCTAAGGCAAAGTTCAAAATAATCTGGGCTATATTCACTGTTGTGCAAATCCAGCACTTTTTTACGACTCAAAAATAATTGTTCCTTCCCCCTAATTCTTCCACAGATATATCACTCAAAAACCTTTTGAGAACCTTAAAAAAAAACCTCCAAAAAAGCCCCCGAAACAACATTCATCCTCCTCTCACATTTGGAGTGGAATATTTACCACCTATAGAAAGTGTACAGAGAACCAATGAGAAATCCAGAAGCAAAGGAAGTGCCCTTGTTAAATAGAGTGTCTCTTGGGAATACAGAAGTTAGACTTGCTATTCATGCAGCTAGTGCTGCAACACAGCAGATTCTTTTCCTTTTCTTTGTTTGAATTTGAAGGCTAGGAGATAGAATATCAGAACACCATGCTTTGGTGTTCCAAACTTATTTTTCTCATTAGGTTGTATGCTCCAGGATATAGTTAGACCCTCTAGAGATTTATCGTCTTTTGTACAACAGTCAAAGGCCTTGAAAGGTGTGTAAGTATTAGTTTTGAAAACACATATGGCTTAGAACAAAGAGAAACAGACTGATCAAACAGCAGGGGCAATGTACAGGAGTTAATAATACAAAATAATTCTGAGCAGCAGCCAGTTTTCACAAAGCAAACATCTCAATGTGGATGCCATATTGTCAATCAGACTCAGTCATTTTCAGATGTAATGGGAAGTGGAATACAATATCTACATCTGATGTATGAACACAACTGTAAAGAATCAATACCATCTGGCTGCAAAGCATTTGGTCATTTAGTTAGCAAAACCAGGCCGTTCACACAATGAAGAACAGTTCAGACAATATGGGAACCTCAGATTTTTCAACATATTATTTGTAGGGCAATTTTTAAAAGAGGAGACAAAGTTTCTGCAATGCTTTACCAATAAATCTGAATGTAGGGAATAACCTCAGTTAGGGCCAGGGGTTGAGGTGGAACCTGTGTTCCTTCAGGAAAGGTTTATGCCTTCATATGTGTTACATTACAGTCCAAATTCAGAGCTGTGTATGCGGGTCCAGTGCCAGGTCTGGGGTTTGCCCTGCATTTTCTCATTATGCTTGTCACAAGACATCAGAAGTAATCACACCACACAGCACTATGAATGCTAATAAAATAAACCAATGATTGATGAAGAACTTCATCCTGAAGCATCAGCTATCTTTACTTCTGTTTCTTGTGTACAGGGGCATTAATTGTTTCCATACTGACTTAACTCTGTTTTGCCAGAGATTAGCACCACTGCTATTCACTGAAATTGCATTTCTATGCCAATGCTTTCTTTTTTCTTCCTTTTCTTCCTCTTCCTGAAGACCTGACTGCATTATTTACCTTCACTTGAAAAGCAGGATAAAAGAAACTTCACGTCACACTGCCTTCCCCAAGCCTTCCCACTTGCAAATTAAGCGGCGCTCTTGACGCTTTGAGAGCTAACAAGCTCTTGAAAACCTGGGAGCAGGTTTGGGTTTCTAATGAAGTATAAATCTAGGGGATGAAGGAATTGTGTCACCAAGCAGGAGAATTTTCTATAGTGGGAAAGGAGAAGCCAGAACTCCATTTGTCCAGCTTAGAGTTTAATGCTGCCCAATGATCACACATGCAGCTGACACCAAGAATACCCCTAGGCCTTGGCTCTCAGAAAAGTCTTTACGGACAAAAGGCAAAAATAACCACAATGGGTAAAATGCCAACTGGTGGAATTCAGGAAGGAACGTCTAAATAACTCAGGACATACTAATACCAAGCCAAGTACTGACTTACAGTGAACTAACTGGCTTAGCTCTAGGAAAACTCATTCAGAAGGCCAATTACATAAGCTAAGGATCTGAGCAGTGTAAGTTTCTAGACATTTTTGTTGTTGCTGTTGTGGAGAAAATAATGTAGAAGTTTACTCATTATGCCACATTCTACTCACACGAAGTCTTAAAGGGATCCTGTATTCCCAGAAAAATACCAAATTTGGTATTTATTTATGTAATAAATATATTTGTGACCCAACGGCATCGAGAAAGATTGCATAGCCAGCTCTGTAGGATGACCACTTAAACAGTGGAGTTCTGCAAAGTGCTGTCATGTTCCAGTCAGTACCCTCTGCGAGGATGCTCACAGTGTAGTAAGAAAGAAGAAAAACTCAGACATGTAGAAATACCTCTGACATGAAGGATGAACTCAAGCTTTCTGACCTTATCACGGCTCATATTTTTTATTGTTTGTTTACAATTTACAAGAAAAGAGGTGAACGGCCTTGACTACTCTCGTGGTTGCTGCTATTTTGCCTGCACTTGTTACTTTGTCAGCATCACAAAGTATTGAAGATGAGTCCTTGCAGGCAAAGCTTACACACCTTCATACCTCCTGATGTAAACCAACTTGTCTTTAACTTTCACATCTTACGTTATCATACAGATAGAGCAAGAGAAAGCAGCAGTCAGACCACCTGTGTTCATGAAAATCCTAGGGGGTAAAATGGAGTCTACCTGACTGCCTATCCCCACTTCAAACAGCCTGAATACAAGTTCAACACAGTCCCTTCTGCTTGATTTTCATCATACATATCCTGCCAGGTTTCCCAGTGCAGTGGAGCCAATGGACAGACGAATCCTGGGCTGTATCCCACCCCATTGACTCCAACAGGCCTCCACACAATCTGTCCCCTGAAACACATCTGGCTACAATCCCTATTTTTAGTTATGCATGACAAATCTTGAACTGCTGATATCAGAATTTAAAGAAATACATGAAAAACACTATTTTTCCTTTTAAAACACTGTTCTCCTGGGTCTCCTAGAGATAATAATTACTGCTCTGCTCAGCTAGTGCTGTCATTATAGGGCTCAATAAAATGGATCATTTTTAACACTCAGGAGCATGGGAAGTGCAGCTTCTTCCTTGTGTGAAAGCAAGAATGCGTCTGCTTTGTTTAGCAAATAATATTTAATGTCTTTACTCTTGGCATTCAGGATCAGTACTTCACCAACAGCAAGGAGGCAAAGTAGACCCTGAACATTCAGACTTCTTTTAAAAGAAATTAAGCGTGTAAAAAATCCCCAAGGTAAAAAGCAAACCTAAAAGAAAAACTTTCCCCAGGAACATGCAAAATACAAAAGTTATAGCCAAGACTGCCTTAAACATTCTGATTCTATGCTATGCTGTCAGAAATTGTACCTCACCACTGAATTAGTGATTCACATAATTTCCATTGCATTTGCCAGAAGATATGGTTGGATCTGACTGTTTTTAACTTAAGTTGTCAGGATAATAGCCCACACCCCACAGGAAAGTGAGGGCAGTAAAATAGCCTCAACACTCCCTTACTTCCAGTAGTATTCATCATTTACTCCCCAGATTTAGTGACTATACAGCATTACATGTAAAAAAACCTCCTTAATGTCTCAGACTTGAAAAATATCAATGACCTCCCAAGCCTGTGGACTAGCAATGGGGTTGGAAGAGCCATAGCTCTGCAGGGATGACTCTGTGCCAGGATCACAATCTTTGCCTAGTGCACAGTAACACTTGAAATATTATCCTGATTTTCATTTTTTTTTTTTTTCTCTCTCAATCTAAAGCCTTAAGAACTCTCAGGTCCTCACAGGGAATATACCATCCCTAAATCAAAGAACCCAGCAGACAACTCAACTGTTAGGCATCAAAAGAAGTCACAGTGGTTCCTTTACTCAGAGCTGGAGGCTTGCTTGGCATCACATTATGTTACTCACTATCATGGTACTTTCACCTAGGAGTATGTATGGAACATGTCTAAGAGTACAGACGAATCCCAGCCTCCTTGACGTTGGAAGCTGAACTGGTTCCTTATGTTCTAAAAAGCTCTTGGTATACAGAACCTTATCTCCTGAATAGATATATTGGTTTGATTGCTGTTTTAAACTACATCATTTGTGGTTAATCTCCTGGCAGGAACAATCTGACCAGGTAAAAAAAAAATAAAAGTTTTCTAACACGGAGAAAAAAAGAACAGTTTGAAAGAATGAAATGTGGGATCAGCCTCTATCATTTGCCCTGTGAATCTTCAAGTTTCTGTTCAGAGCAGGAATGTTTCCATCTTTCTAAAAAAGCCTTGGGCTCATAACTCTTTGAATTCCCTGGATCTTCCTTAGCCTTGAGTAAGGATATGCAGAAACCTTGCACCCCTACACCTTTCTTTCTCATGCTGTCCTTTAAGTTCCCCCAGTAAAAGTCCACTCCTCAGGACTCAGTAGACACCCAGACCAAGTATGGACACCCAGGACACCCTTGCCCAGAAGAGATTCAACAGAGATTCATGAGGATTTTGTGCCTTATCACCATGGTCCCACTCTTCTGGGGCCACAGAAAGAGTCCTTCTTAGGAAAAAAGGGAATAAAAGTATCAAAAGAAAAGAAAACCCCCTCACTTCTTCAAGGACTCCTCTTCATCTGCTCAGTCTTCAGGCATAAAATTCAGTCTCTTAACAAAACAAAAATAAACATGGGGGAACAAAAAACAAGAAGAAAACAGAGGAGAGCAGATGCTTTACAGATCTTTAACCCTGTGTCTGCCTGTTTATTCAAAACTGGTGTGCAATACCTGAATGTAATTCTTCAGCCTGAGGACGATATAAGCAGCACATTTTCAGGTCTGATCCTACCCAGCTGGGCTGGTTCCCCGAGAACAGAAGCATTTCCTCTTACTGCATAACCCTACTACATCAGCAAAGACAAAGGAGCTGCCATAAAGAGGTTCCCAGCCACGGGGTGAAGAAGAGGGGGAAAACAGTAAAAGCAGATCTGCTGCACTCATGCTTGATATGAACACACATGCGCACACACACACACACACCAAAAAAAAAAAAAAATCCATCAAGATGAAGCTCTTCTCAGATAGGGAATCTTGCTGCTAACATTCCACAGCCTGAACTGCTACCTGACTAAAAGGGAGCCTGGTAACAGAGCTCAGAGGGACTGAATTCGGACTGCCAACAAAAGCACAGATTTGGCAAGCCAGCCTGGGCTCTGTGTCATGAAGCCACATTTTCAAGACTAGTAGGGCCAAAAATAGGCTTGGAATCACACTACAATTCATGGAAGAGTCTTACCCAACTGCAGAGCTAAGAGGGTCATATAAGCAGGCAATAGATTTTGAGTCCTAAAATGGGAAAGAGTAAAGGGTTCTGATACATTTTCCTTATTCTTTTTGTTGTCCAGAAGAAAAAAGTTTTTCACTCTGATGCTTGTTTTACAGCATTGAAAATAAAGGATATCCCATTTACAATGCCTGGGTACTTACCACCAAACATGAGGCTTTGTTTTAACAAAGTAAACTTCTGTCTTATTTTCAAAGTTGATTTAGCATGTGGCAAATAATAATTAGCAATAAGTCTCAATCATTGCTCACAGATATCTTTTTCTTTATTTAAATAAAATAAAAATTAAAAATTGCTGTTGTCCCATCTGGCTTATTTTAGGCTTAGAATCCAAGCCCCAGAGGTCATCTAGTGAGCTGCTAGGAACCTGCTGGGGTACAAATGAGCAACCTGAGATATTAGAAAAGGTAAATACCCCAATGTTTAGAAATGAACAGATGTTCTTGAACATCCAAGTCCCCCACTGACTTTGGAGGGAAAAAAGACAGTAGATGAAAGGTTGCTTTAGCACTGACATTCTAAATCTTCATGTGTCAGGGTCTCTGGAGTTCACTGAAGTTAATGAGAGCACTCAGTGCACAGAAAAAGGCAAGACACATCTCTTCACAGCTGTGGCAGGCTGTGGGCCACTCACTAGAGTTTCCTGTGTTCATTTGTTTATAGAATAGAGCTTAGGAGAGAGTTTCTAGAAGAGAGCTTAGTTCAGGAGAGAGTTCTTCATTTCCTTCCCCTCCTGCCCCTCTCCCCAACGAGATGTGACAATGTTACAATATTATTATCCTGTCAGCAGCCCAGGGAGAAATACAAGGAAAATTCAGGGTGAAAGGATACTCAAAACCAGATCCAACGCAGTACCTTTCAGATCCAATAGACAATCTCAGGGAAACACAAACCTTTACAGCTGGACTGTGGTTTCATTTGAAATGTTCACGGGCAAATGATTAACAACAACTTTTTGAGGTGCTGTTGTACGCTATGGGTAATTCCTACTGAAAGCCACAGGAGCTACCTGCAGCCAAAAGATGGGGTGTAACCTTTGGGGCTGACAGGGTAAATCACACCCCAGACTGGAAGGACCAGGCTGAGTAGGTTTCACTGTGCCAGGTTCCTTCAGTTTTTCAGTGCCACTGGGAAAGACAGCCAGACTGGAGTTGCACTGTACAAACCACTGGCTTATAGATTTTCTCTGGCAAGTCTCCCAAAAAAGACAAGGCAGCTGAGCTTTCATCCAGATGTGGAAACCAAGAAAGGATGCACAAAAGGCAGTGCATCAAGCAAAAGAATCAGAGGAAGGAGACTGCTTAAATGAAACACCATTAAACATTTGCAATATGTAGAAGGTTCCCTTTCACTGCAAGGCTTTGGCCTCAATTTACCATACTGGAGAAGTCAGCCATACAGCATTTTTAGAGCAAAATTCAGAAACAGGACATCTCTCTCTTCCCTGCATCCTACCAAAGAGTTATAGCTGCCAAATAAACCACCACTATCTCTGCTCACTACATGCTACAGCCAAAAGCATGACACAGACATTATTAATCTCCTCCAATGTTACCAAGGCAGTCTACAGCTTTTCCTTCAATGGGTAAACTGAAAGACACAGTCATTGCAGGAAAGACTATTATCTAAGCATAGACCATTTTCTTTGGGTTTTTTCTACTCCATCCAAGGACAGGTAAATTGGAAATTGTGCTGAAGTAAAGATTTGACCCCCAAGATGCTGCTTCCTGAAAATAAAGAACTCAGAAATATCCATCCTGCTTTACCCTTTGTCCTTTCACTCTGAAAAGTCCCCACAGTCTGCTTCTGGCCTACTGAAGAGAAGTTTCTTCTGTCAGTCCATGGGGGACCAGGATCCGTCCTCAAGTCTCTAGAAAGTATGAGAAGAGCTTTCAAAAATTCCATGTGACATACTGGTGAGAAGTGCAGGTTTGTCATGTGCTAAATAACAATCTTTGAAGATTTCCAGCCAAACAAAGCAGTATTTGGGGGACAGCAAACCTGCTTATGGGGTCCCTGCCAGAGCAGCATCGTGTTGTTGCTCAACAATGGTTTCTCCTGTCATGCAAATGGATCTCTGCTGGGGCTGGTGAGGAAGGAATTGAATTCTGAGTTCATGTTCATTCAGCTCTCTGGGACTGAACTACAGAAATAGTTTCAAGCCTGAAGGTGGTTCACATAGCACTGCAGTCCTTTCATGTATCAGCCCTGCTAAGCCGCCGATTATGGATCTTGACAGACCCATTAATCCTCAGCGAGCCTCATGCAGGAGATCGTCCTTCTTCCTCTCTGTAAAATAAAGCATTCCCATTCTAAGGGAAAGAGCATTGTTGTGCACCTCTGCAGCTCAGTATGATGTAATCAGCAGAAGAGCTTTATGGATTGACTGACAGAGTGTGGCTGGAAACAAGAAAGGGATCCAGGACGGCCAGCTGGGCTACTGGTTAGCAGGAGTGAGATGATAGGGTCAGCGGACCTCCTGAAAAGGAGAAATTTGGTTGGACAACGTGAAAAAGCCAGACCCAAGAGGTCTTTGAAGCAGTTTCTGCTCGGGCTAAGAATCACACTGACATCACTGGTCTACCCATGACAAATGGAACCAAGTTTAAGAAGCCTAAAATTGGCAAGACCTAAACCAAAAATGCAGTATCTACACTGGTGACAAAATAACTGGAAAACATAAGTCAGGTACATGCAGAAGGCTCAACTGGTTTTCATTGTAGACAACTGCATTATAGCTGCTTTGAACACAAGCCCACCAAAATCAGCAGGAAGCTCTCAATTGCTCTCAACAAGCAAGAGGACTGATTCCAGGATAAGAGCTAGCACTTGGAAATTCTCTGCCCAAAACCAAATTTCTGCCAGATGCAGCATTTCTTCTCTCTTTTGCCTCAAGAAATAGGCAGTGCAGATGTATCTCACCTTTGTTTGGGACACGGACAAGTTGTTGCACTTCACAGTAATGCCAAGCTGCAATTTGATCACCTGTCTTCTGCAATCCCACTTAGCTGATCTGCTTTCCAGTATTGTCCTACAATCCATGAAGCAAGCCTTGTTGGTAAGGAGGCAGACAGAGGCACGGCGACCAACAATGCTCACTGCATTATTGTGAGCAGCTGTCACAACCCAGTGATCTTGCACAAAGCAAAGTTTTTGTTAGCAACAGAGGAGGAAGAAAAATAATTTTATGAAGCAGAAACCAGCAAAAAATAATAGAAATTAGTTTATTCCCAGAAAAAAGAGCATCAGTTTTGCAAGGTGTCTAACAACCCTGTTGGAAAAGAGTTGCTCTCTGGAACACACCCTACACAGACTTCCCTATTGCAATCAACACAATTACTTGTCTGGTGTTAATACAGTGACATGCTGCTTTGCTGAAATGTCCCTGGCTGCCTTTCAAGCTCTTGAAAAGACAGCAAAGACTTTTGTTTTGATTTAAAACTATTTTTCAGCACCTTCATGTTGGAGTGCCCTTATAAAAGTGCTCACGGAGTCTTTTGACAGGGCTGTGTGACACAGGCACTTAAAAGAAGGAACTAACATTAGATGCTGACACTCAAGTAGGGACTTCTAGACTTTTAAAAAGTTACTTCTTTTTAGCCCACTGAATTTTCCTGACACTTCCAACTTACTATTTTTTATTTTATAAAAAGGCTGTCTTAACCTCAAATTTGAATTAATAAGTCACCAAGGAATCTAATACTATAGCAAAGCACTGCATATATCACTACACAATATAGAACTAAAAGAAGTCAATAAATTCTTGATAATATGTGTTCATTAAATGGTCAAGCTTGCAAGATTCCCTTAAAGCAGTACAATATCACTTTTTTTTAAATTAAAAAAAAGCAAGATATTCTCCAGGACCCATCCCGTCAAGATGAAACAAATCTTTTCCTCCCATTTCCCTTCTATTTTAGACCTTCTATGAAACCAGGTATTGAAAATTTGAGGTTACGTGCTCAAGATATGGATTTGATGGCCCATATGGCTGAAGTGTACGTTGTGTACATACCCAATGGATATGGAATTGTATCCCATATACAAGAGTGTAATCATGAACAGTCTGTCACCCTGAAAATTTACTCCTTTTGTTTTGCCAACAAAAGTCAGACACCTGGATGATCATAGGATGATCCTCTTCCTGCCAAATTCCACAAGGTTTCCACAAAATGTTATCACTGAGCTTCTAGCAAACTGTTCATATTAAATAACTCAAAGTTGACCTGATAACACAGCAAATATGGCAGGTGATTGAAATAAGCCAGATCTTTTGATGTGACAATAAATCAAATCCACTGCAAAACTGTGTTGGTAAAGGCAAAGACCTTACACAGCAAAGGTCACAGCAGAGCTTTCAGTTCTAAATGCGTTGGGAAAGGCAGGAATTGAAAAAAATGGAAGCTGGAAAACTTGTAAGAAGGAACCACATGGTGACAGTTCAAAAGTCTAACCATCTTCCTGTACTTAAACAAGGAAATAACTGTGGGTAACTGTTGACTTTGCTTATGGCATTCCTGGAGGGTTTTCTGAGATTTGCTTTGCAGATGAGGAAACTGAGTCAGAGGGACTCAGTGAAGGGCCCAAAGTCACAGGCAAACTTCACTGCCAGGGCCAAGTTTATCAAAAATCCCCTGCAGACACCTGACTTCCAGTCATCCCATGAGGCCTCTTTAGTCTGTTAGATGTACAATGACTTCACCTGCTGTTACAGAAGAGGGAGGATTAGATCTGTGTATTTTTTCAAAGTATATGTTTGTTTTGAAGCATTCACATGCTTGCAGTAAGAAGGGCTATGAAACCATCATGGAGAAATGTTTTTCATGCAGTCTAAGGTAACTTC
>VZTJ01004971.1:0-29375 GCA_013397795.1 Orthonyx spaldingii
CAAGACTGACCCTTCCTAAGTAATCCCACGACACAAGGTTAGGATGTTGGTGCTACAAAAAGTGATATATTTTATTTAATAGTAAAAGAGGCCAAAAAAAGAGAAAGATAAAAGAAAGAAAGAAAGAAATAGAAAAAGAGCTGTGTGTTGCAGGGGATGGGGGGACAGGAAGAGAGTGACAGGGGTTAGGTAGAAGCATATCACCCTGCCAGGGGTCCCAATGGTGTCTCGTTGTTCCCCTCCATCTGGTCTTCTTAGTGGTGAGGCTCCCCCACTGCCCTATGCCATCGGAAAGTGTAGAATCCCATGGATTAATATAGGTTTGGGCCAGATGGGAACACTCAGGTGCCTCCCTTGGGAAGGGCAAGTTTGACACTGCCTCTTGCAGCCCCATAGATCTGTCGCATCATCTGCAGTGCTCTGGTGCAGGGTCTGGGGACTCCTTTCGGGGGGGCCTTTGATGGGCCATGACACCCCCTCTGCTGTCCTTCATGTGTATGTGGCTTCTCCAGGGTGAAGGGTCCCCTCAGCTGAGCTGGTCTGCACAGCAGAGGATGGGGGTTCACTGCCTCTCACCAGAGGCTTTTTCACCACACACCCAAAACCTCTCTCCCCCCCATGCTTTGGTGTGAAGGTCTGTGTGAGCCTGGCAGCTGATGGACCAGGGGCTGTAGTCTCCACCCCGAAGATGCTAAGCTTGATCCCTCTAAATGTGTTCTTCTCCCCCAGCCCAAACCTGAGTCACTTCACCTTATCTCCATCAATGTGCAGTCCAGGGCCTTAGTCAGGGTGTGGCAGTCTTCTCTGCAGCTTTTATACAGTTTTGCTATAATTTTGCTTTCATGAAAATGTTTAAGCCATAAATTATAACAATTCAGTCTGAGACACTAGGTACAGGTTAAATTCAACTGGCTCACAAGAAAAATTTTTGTGGCTTGATGCCACTGCCACAGTCACAGCTTGAGGTGCAGTTTAGCTGTATAGGGCTGTAATATGAAGAAAACTAATGTGCAGGGTTGCCCTGTGCGTTGCTATCTTTTATATGTGAAGGACAACTAAGAGTGCTACACACAGACCCACAGACACACATACACTCTCACAAATTCTGTTAAATTTGTTCACAGAATCATACAACATTTTACAGCTAGAGGCACCTCTGAAGGCCACATCCTCCAGCCCTGTTTTCAAGTGACTCAGTCAGGCTGTGTGGGGACACATTCGTCTGGCTGCAGCTGACCTGGAAAAACTCCTACCTTAATGGTAATAAATAAATTAATACATAAAATAACAAATACAAAAATTTTAAAAATAAATAAAATAACATAAAATAAAATAGCCCCTTGCCTAACTTGGTGGCTTCCTGCCCCATGCACCCTAGTACACCTGCTGCAAGCATCACATCTGTTTACAGGTGAGGGTACCTATTATCGTACAATCCACTGTCCAACTACGACTGTAATTAAGAAACAATAACACAGACTCCAAGAACTCAGATATTGTAGCAGTGAGTATAATACAAGGAGCTCAGAAATCCTACACTAGCAAGGGTTGTTTTAATAAACTGCTCAGAAGTCTTCACAAACATTAATCTGAGTTGTGGAGTGTGTATAAAATGACCCTGTCCATATGTTGATACTTTAATGTGACAAGGCTGAAGCTATGACAGTAGGCATGGTGCACAGCCATCCCCTTCCCCGTTGCCCAGCAGTGGCTGCCTCTCCTTTTTTCAACTCTTCCTTTCCTCTTTCTCATTCCTAAAACAATCCTTTCACACCAACACAGGTAATAGAGTTTTTATCACACCAGACCCCTAGCATATTGTAATTCTGTTTTTCAAATCACCGTTTCTTCAAGTTAGAGTAAAATTATTTAAATCAGTTTCTTGTAATCTTCAGTTTTTTATAGATACAATGATTTACATGTTTGTGAACTCTCTGCTGTGGGCACAGAATTATTGAAGGCTTTTCTTTGGGGGTTACACCACCATTTAAGATTATTTTCTTGTTTTCCACATCATGTTTAGATCTCCTAAAGGAAATAACTTATTCTATCTCTTTTTTTCTCCTTAAGATTAAATGTCCACTTTTGTCTACATTTATTTAAGAGAGTAATGTAATTTATCAACTTGTTTGGAACTAGAATTTAATTTAAGTTGGAGATCATATGGCAAAACACTCATTTTTTCCCTCCATGCCGAAAAAAATTTGGGTATTTATCTGTAAATCATACACTGAGCACTGAGTCTTTGGTCATGAATCTGATCTTCATTACACTGACATGAAGCTGGCTTTTTTCTATTAAAGCTGGTAGAGTTGCATAATGGTAAACATGGTGTGAGTGAATTAAAATTAGCTGTGGGCATTTACAGCAGGGTGAAATCCAAAATAACCCCTCTTGGCCCATTGCATTTATTTTATTCCCTGTGCTGAGTTGAACTCAAGTTGTTTCTTTCATGTGAATAGTTGGCATAGCTAATAAAATGGAAGACTATGAACAAGTGTCATGTCATTTGACATGGGTTACAAATAAATTGAAGGTCATTATTTTTACCAATTTTTTCCAGTCTTTTTCCAGAAGAAGAAAAACAAATACTTTCTTAGTTTGGTTGGCTTATACTCTATCTGAAAAATTTTTAATATATGTGTAATGGGCAGTTCCCTAGCCTAGTAACTGAGGAACATTCTGTTTTAAGTAGACATCAAGGACTTCTCTAGGCTATTCTGGTTTACAAAAGCATTGGCCACTGCACCAAGTGTGGAGTGCACCACCTGCTTGTAGACTTTCAACTGTGTGAAGAGGTATTTCCCCTTTGTAACTGTGATTGTGTTTAATTTTGGTTAACTTAGTATATAAAATTAATATATTAACATCAGTAATGGATATTTAAATATGCATGCATCTGAAATCAAAAACTGACAGTGAATTTGTCACAAAGAATTTCAATTTTCAGTTTCCTAGTTACAATGAATGTGATTGATAGTGCTATTCTAACTGTATAGAATCCAAAGATGCATTTTACTGCCAAAAAATTGTTAAAAATGGGGGTTAGCTTTTTTTTTTTGTAATTGTTGTTTTGCGGTTATGTTGGAAGCCACTTAATAAAAAAAGATTTTTTTAATGCATTCTGCTCATTGAATTTAATCCACTATAAAAAGAGACTACAAAAAGGCCAATTCTTATATCCTTTTAAAAAGGACAGCTAGAAAGGAGAAAAAACCCAGACCACCAGAAAGCACATAATAAACCTGAATTGGCAGAGAGGTGAACACTTTATTTATGATTTTTCTACATAAGACAATGGCTGTGGGAGCCAGTGCGAGACTCCAGAACAGGAACATGGATGGAAAGGAGTTGGGATGAATTCACTTTTTGCAGCTGTCTTGGTTGATACCTTCTGATAAAAATTCCTTGGCTCCTTATAAGAAGAAACTTTTACCCTTTATTAATTTTTTTAAAGAAACTATGTCTCCTATTTTTATTTTATCTACCTTGCAATACAAGGAAAAGATATATAGATCCTCAGACCTTTTCTTTCTTTCTTTCTTTCTTTCTTTCTTTCTTTCTTTCTTTCTTTCTTTCTTTCTTTCTTTCTTTCTTTCTTGCTTGCTTGCTTGCTTGCTTGCTTTCTTGCTTTCTTGCTTGCTTGCTNAAAAGAGACTACAAAAAGGCCAATTCTTATATCCTTTTAAAAAGGACAGCTAAAAAGGAGAAAAAACCCAGACCACCAGAAAGCACATAATAAACCTGAATTGGCAGAGAGGTGAACACTTTATTTATGATTTTTCTACATAAGACAATGGCTGTGGGAGCCAGTGCGAGACTCCAGAACAGGAACATGGATGGAAAGGAGTTGGGATGAATTCACTTTTTGCAGCTGTCTTGGTTGATACCTTCTGATAAAAATTCCTTGGCTCCTTATAAGAAGAAACTTTTACCCTTTATTAATTTTTTTAAAGAAACTATGTCTCCTATTTTTATTTTATCTACCTTGCAATACAAGGAAAAGATATATAGATCCTCAGAACTTTTCTTTCTTGCTTTCTTGCTTTCTTGCTTTCTTTCTTGCTTTCTTTCTTTCTCTTTCCTTCTTTCTTTCTTTCTTTCTTTCTTGGTTTCTTTCCTTCTTTATTTCTTGCTTTCTTTCCATTCTTTCCTTTCTTTCCTTTTCTTTCCTTTCTTTCTTGCTTTCTTTCTTGCTTTCTTTCCTTTCTTGCTTTCTTGCTTTCTTGCTTTCCTTGTTTTCCTTGCTTTCTTGCTTTCACCATTTCAGTTATTAATTCATTAGATTGTTTTTTCTTGGTCTTCCTTCTTCACATAATCTGGGGAAATGAAATGACCAGTGAATTATGTTAATCCTGGGGAGACAGAAGCTTAGTTAGAATACAGGATGCATAGCTTCCTATTCACATATTTTTGCAATGCTGTCGAGGTTTGCTTTAAATAGGTGAAGACTCCAACTCAGGAAAGCACCTCCATTTCAGAAAGGATATTTGAGGACTTGTTTAGCTTTGAGAAAAGTACTTGGGCACCTGGAGAGTCAGTGGGACTGAGCAAATGCCTCAAAGGAAGCCCATGCGAAGAACATTTATGTCCTGTCTCTGCACAACACATCATCACCATGATGAGATTTGCTCTTCCTGACCCCAGAATTCTTATCCACACTGCCTTGATTTTTGCAGAAAGTGTGGGGCAGTTCAGCCAGCATATAGTTAGGATATGCATTTAACTATTAGTTAAAAATAGTCATCATTGATGGGCAAATCCCTTTCTTGTAACCTTCACAGTTTCCCTTGAGATACAGGAGTTAACAGATACCCAGGTAAAATACATTTTTAAAAAACCTAAAAAAGTAAGATAAAAGCAGGTCTCTTTGATCACCTAACATTTCTGCTCACTATGGATCCATCTCCTTCAGGACTTGTTAAAAAACCCTCAAAACTTCACCACTTCAAAATGAGGAAATTTCCCCTCTCCCACAGGTGAGAGTGATGTGTGTGCATGACCAAGTAACAAAGACATTTCTTCTGTCACATGCAAATTTTCCACATATCCAAAGACATAATGATTTTATGAACTGCCACCTTATCTGAGGATAAAAGTAGGAGTTTTATGTCTGTATAAAAGTGATTTTCCTAAAAGGATTCATAATGTGCATCTAGCCTCTCAAAAGCCCATGGTAAGACTCTCCTATATTCATAGTTAGAAAAGACATGTTTGTTATTTTTATCTTTCTAAGCTTACTGTATTTTGACTGATAATTATTTAGGGAACTTGGTTGTACAGGCAGAGACAGACAAAAAGTATTTTATATGAAATAATTTAACATTATCTTAAGCTTCCCTGAAGTAGTTTGTTGGGGTTTTTTTTAATGTGTGCTTATTGCTTATCCAGAATGCAGGATGCAGAGGTATGGTATAAACATTTTGCCAATGCTCATCTGCAGGGAACTCCCTTATCACAGGGGAGTCAGTTGTGAGTAACACGACTGGTCATTTTCACATGGATAAAATCAATATTTGAGGCTGCATCGTATATCCTGTGCATTTCAAAGAATATCTAGTGTGTTTCCCTCACTTTTATTCAACAGTTTCTACTAGTATGTATTAAGAAGGAGATATTCCTTCCTGTCGTCTGGCTTTCTTCAGCCAGTTTTCACTCTCCAGTTTTCAGAGCCTCTTGTGAGGTCCTCTTGGTTTCTCTTTTTGAATCTGTTTGCTTTTTGCACTGAGTTTCTTTCAATTCTTCTCTTCCAGAGTAGGGATGGTTAAAGTCTGAGATCACAGCCTGCAACATGCAACGTTGTGCTCCAGGCTGAGGGGCATTGGGCTCTGGCAACAGGCAGGTCTGTATGGCTTTCCAAAGTCATCAGATCACACCTTAGAAAAAGTTTCCGTTCAGAACCTATCATAAAACATAAATTAAAAAATGCAATAATTGCAAAATTATGTGAAAGCAAACAATTGTAAAAAAGACCCCACACATATATTGGAGTTGACTGCAAGATAATATTTGTGAAGTTTGATGCAAAAGGAGAGTTGACTGATGTGAGAATGAACGTCATCTTCTCTATTGGAGGAGTATTTGTCTTTTATGAGGAAATACAATTTTGTTTTTGAGAAGTGCCTCAACATTCAGGTGTTCAAATAGACCCTGAAATATTTTGTTTAGAAAATTATCGTTTAAGCTGAACACTAAGAGACACTGAGGCCGCAAGAAACAACTGTGATTTTCCAACCTCGTTGAGTTACAATGCATATATTAAACCAGAGATGTTTTTGTCCTGATTTGGGAAGTGGAAGTCATTCTTCCATTTGGAGAATGACCATTTTGAAGTTCAATAATTTGCATCCATCTGGAGCATGGCCAAGTGTGGTTGGGCTGTGTGATGCCCTCAGGGCAGCTGAATGCCTAGAGTGCTGTCCTTGTAGCCATCTCATGTGTACCACCCCACGCCAGTTCCTCAGGATTCTGTGCAGGCTCAGGTTTAGCCAACATCTCTGGGGCCTGCCCAGTGCTGGCAGCCCAACCCTACCGTGGGACCAGGAGCCCTGCACAGAGCTCTGAGTGCCCTCCTGAAAAGTGAGGGCCCTTGGTGAGGGCAGCGTCTGTGGGACCCAGCAGGGCAGGGCACTGTTAGGTGCTGTGTAGGTCACTGTCTGCCTTTCCTGCCTCCCCTCCGCCCATGTTGCTGAGACAACTTGAACTCTCCTGGGGAGAAGTGTGAGGGTTCTGAAAGAGCTCTGGGTATAAAGACCTGACACAAATGGTGTAGGTGGTGATGTGTTCCCAGTTTTGCTGTGGCAACTCTTCGTTGCTGTTGTCTTCTCCCTGGGACAGCTCTTGGTCTCTGTCATCTTCCCACTGGGACAGCTCTTGGTCTGTGTCACCTGACAGTGCACACCGATGATGTTTCCAAGTTCTGCTTTTCCACTTGGCCCTCTTTCTGCAGGGACTCTTCCTTCTATGGAGTTGACAGCTCCCCTCAACTTAGTGTTTTCAGCAAATGTAGTATACCTCCAAATGCTGCATCCAAGTAATTGCTGAAGAGTACAGAGCTGAGGATGGAGCCCTGTGGAATCCCACCAGTGACAGGTCACCAGTCTGATGTCACCCCATTCACTATAACCCCTTAAGCCAGTTGCCTAACCATCCAATGATGTGTTTATCCAGCTTTTTGCTGAACATTTCTTTCAGAAGGATACTGTGAGAGACAGTATCGAAAACTTTACTGAAATCCAAAAAGATTTTGTATCTTGGCTTCCCTTGGCCAGCTGGGTGGAGAAACTTGTCTTAAAAGGAAATTAAGTTTGTCAGGCAGGGCATTCCCCTCATGAACCTGTGATGGCTGTGACCAGTGCCTGCTTTGGCTTTCAGGTTCTTTTCAGGAACTTCCAGAATAATCTTCTCCATAATTTTAACAGTCATGGAAGGGAGACTGACAGGCCTGTAGTGTTCAGAGCCATCTTTCTTGTCCTTCTTAAAGGAGCAAAAATTTGCCAGCTTTCAGTCAACAGGGAACTTTGCAGAGTACCAAGACTCTTGAAAAATCATTGAGAGGGGTCTCATGGCCTCTCTTCCCAGAGAGCTATATCACAGCCAAACCTTTTTCACAATTTTCATTTTTAGATTTATGTGTGTATTTCAACACGCTGTTATTTGAAATGTGTGATTACACTGATGCTGCGCTTTGTAATCCACCTTTCTTCAAAAACATGTGATTTGCTTACCAACAGACACTCCATTCCACAAGGGTCATAATTCTGCAACTATTCAAGGAGCTGGCTGGTTGAAACTGGACTTGATTATAACCTGAAGAAGACATACTGAAAAAACTTGCATAACATCTGTCATTGACAGCTGCTATTCTTCCTCTTTTTTTGCAAGCCATTTGATGGTTCAGCAGGAAAATCAGTGTTGTCTCAGCATTCTCTTCTCTCTGCTGTACTTTCACAGTCCTGGACATCAGTTGAGCCCTTCCACATGAGCTGAATGAGCTCCATCAACTCCTTTCTGACAATCAAGCCAGGTCACAAGGTTTCTTGCAGCTCACCATCTTCTTCATTGCCCTGGTACAACAGGTTCAGAGGGTTAGGCTATGTACCAGGTCAGTTAAACTACTCAAATAAAAGCCTCATTTTTTAAAGTTACTTTAATGTGGATTTTTTGAGTCAAAATCTGCTAAAATAAAATGCTCATCCCCAAATTATATTTTTTTTAATCCCCAAGCTGTTCCTCCTTGCTCCCATGGGGCCAGAAGACAAAGAGGGCATTTATAGATGAAAAACATCTTCATTTACTTACCCACGCTAAATTTCATTGCTGCATTTCTTCACTACATGAACAAATGGAACAATTTAAAACTAAACCAAATCAAAAAACAAAACACCAAAAAGCCTGCGGGTAAGATCTAAAATATTAGCCCGAATTTTTCTGGTTTGTTAGTTCTTGCTGTTGCCAAATGTCCTTTCCCTACGCATGAGTTTGGGGGTACAGAGTGCTGGGCATCACACCATGCCTGGACCTGGCACCTGTGGTTGGGACACCTCCCACAGCAGCCCTTCATCCCTTCCAGGAGAGATTTATACTAGATGGGAAAGTGGGGGTGACAGTCCCTGCTGATGCTGTGGTTCCTATAAATGAAAATTAATATAAAGACTTTAGTGTGACAATGTGCGTAGATGTGTGTCTCCTATTGAGAACAGCCATGTTTCAGCACAGACGTGTGATGGATGTCTAACTGTCCGTAACTCTGTCTCCATCATGTCTTTTGATTTCTCACTTTCTCTGCTGGAGTATGATTTCACTTCTATATTTACACTATTAGTCTCAATTTTATGTCTGTTTTCTAAAAGTGCTTGAATTAGGCTGTTTGACATTTCTTTGTGATAACATGCTCTCATCCAGTGAAAATGTTGTTTTGGAGGAAATATTATTATTTCTGTGAAGTAGGAGAACAGGACAAGGGTGAAAAGCAAATACAGTAAATAGCCACCAGATTTCTGCAGGAGAAGCTCTTATCTGGCAAAGACACTAGTCATCCATGATGTCTGAATCAGAGGGGTTATCATTATTAGTAGTAATTAATTATAGTATTGTTATTGGTTATTATTTTTGTTGCTGTAGGCTTAGTGCAAGATTTAACACTCATCCAAGACACTTGCAGGCTGAAGTGGGCTTGCTTGAGATTTATAGCATTGGACCTAATGCAAATAACATCCAGGAAACCCAATTTCAGCTATCTCTCTGCAGAAATTAAATATATACTATAAGATAACTCCAAAGTTGTCCTGAAGGAGATGCACTGTGATAGCAGGGGAAAAAAAGCATGGTGTGAAAACAGCAAATGATGATGCAGAATTCTGTTTTACCTGTGCTCCTTCCTCCCCCTTTTCTTGGTGATGTCATGTCCTATAGGACCTTCTGCTTTAAATTAGCTTGTAAAATCTCCAGTTGTAGGAAACCCTCCAAGTTTCTGTGTGTTGTAGGTTTGGGTTTTTCACGGAATTTTGTCCCATCTGAAAGGAAGGTGCTGTGAGAGGAAGGGGTTGTCTGGGAAATGAATAAGGGTAATTAAGAGAAAGACATGGCCATAACTCTCACAGGCCATGGTAATGACTTGGACAGGGTAAACTGATTTTGGGAGTAATGCCTGGACATTGAAGATATATATATATATATCTATATGTATATATTCTAGTAAAGGACTGTTATTCCTTTGCCTGGAAGCCCCGTAATTTCAAAGTTATAATAATTTGGAGGCAAGGAGTCATCTTTCCATTCCAGGAAGGTTCCCGCCTTCCTTGCCAGACCTGTCTTTTAAACCAGGACAGTGTGTGTGCCATCAGGGAGTCCCTCTCCTTCCAACACCCTCCAAGCATGGAGTATCATTCAGCCAGACCTTCCTGTATGCAGGATTGTGCAGTTCTGCAGAAATTTTTGCAGGGCATTTTACTGATTAAAAAAGTTTAATTGTGAGAGTGGATGAAAATCAGGGGATGTGCAATACACTCAGAGTTGCTGTTGTATATGAAATGGATGGTATGTTCTTGTAGAATTTTAGTTATTTTGAAAACATTTATAGCCGGGTTTGTTTCTTTTGAGCTCTTTCTCATGTTCCTGGAACACAACAGATGAGATGAGACTGATGAGATGAAACCTTTAAGCAATGCTTTACCACGTGAGATCTAGGTTAAATTTAAAAACTGGAAACTAGTTGACTTATAGCAGTTTTGATTTATTTTATAGAAGATCTGGAATTAGTTTGAACTTGTCATTGCTTTGGCAGGTGTCTTGGTTTGGAGACAAATTCGGGAGAAAACACTCTGAGTGTTTCCTCTAAAGAGAAGGACTCCAGTAAAGCCTTTTGCCAATGAGAAATGAAATACCAGTGGGTGAAAGTGAAAAATAAAGGTTAAACTGTTTATTAACAAAGCAAGATATCTGCAAGACACAGAAAAAAATTGAACCTTACACCCCACTCCCCACCTGGCTGTATAGCTGGGAGGCAAAGATGGAGGCTGTTGCCTCTTTGTCTCAGGGAAGTGGAGAAAGAGTTTGTGCAGTAGCTGGGAACTTGCTGGATTTCTGGTGTGGGTCTCCTTCTCGCAGCAGAAGTTGGTGGAGTTTAATGTTGCTTCTTGGCTCGGTGTTTCCCAGGATTCGGACCAGCTGGGGCTGCCTCACCAACACGCTCCCTGGGTCGGGAAGAAAAAACAAGCCAAAAACAGTTCAAGGGAGAAAAAAGAAAAAAGAAATAACTAAAGGATCTTTGCTGGAGTGCAGGGAGAAAAGGTGAGGGAAGGAAAAAACCCGCTTCTTGCCTAAGCAAGCAAAAAACTAATCCAACAAAGGTAATGAAGCAACAATCCGTGCAGCCACTGAAGCACCTCGGAGAGAGAGATTGAACACAACCCACACCGGTGTTTCCTCCAGCCCTGCACCCTGGTTCTTCTGAAAGCTACAGCAGCCATTTTCCAGGCATAAAGCAGGCAATTCAGTAATAAAGTGTCATCATAAAATCACCCCAAGACAACAGGGAAAATAAACATTAAATGGAAACAAAGTCAATCAGATTTCCACATTTGTGTTTTTACTATTCAATATGTTTACCTGAATTATCATCTTCTAGCAGACATCTCTGGTTTGCTTTGATCTTGCTCTACCAAGGTATTTTACAAGAATCAGTCATTAAAAACCACACTCACAATTATGACAATTTCTGTAAAGCTCATCAAGTAGTATAAAGTGTAAAGCTTTTAATTTTCATTTTAATTTTAATATGTTGTAGTGTAGAATGAAAAAATAATGAAGTGTTTTAAAGACTCCTCAGATTTATTCCCAAGTACAGTAGCAGTAAATGTGTGGTAAATGTGAAGGATGATGGAAAAGGGAATGTATTTCCTCTCAAGTAGGAAGATTTATAGATTGGGTAAAATATCAAGTGACAAACTAATTTTGTAATTGAGATAACGGGAATAAAGCTTTCTGTGAAGTTTTAGCTGTTATTACAAATGCTTGTGCAAATACATTGTGTTTAATTTACTCTTCCCTCTTCAAATTGTGTTTGTGTACATCTCTAAAATACATTCTATGCTTCCTTGTTTGAATTGATTAAACCAGCTTTTTCATTTATATAAATATATTTCCCGTGTTGTCGGAGAACAAGGGAAACACGTTTTCTCATGTGCAACACAAATTGGCCAGGGAAAGGAGTCCCATGAGCAAAACGAAAATCTGCAATCATCAATAATGTTTGAAATTAATTAATAAATTTATTTCCTGGTTTTGAATACTTGGCTCTCTTAAAGGGTCATTTTAACACTATGGACTGTGTAGGAGTACTTGAGAATTAACAGCTAATCCCCATATTTTCCTCTTCTCTTATGAAATACTATAGGTTGATATAAAACCAAAAGAGATTAATGAAATTTTCTGTCATGTACTCATAGTAACAAGCATATGCATGACTTTTAATATGCATTAATAACAAAGATAGTCCAATTTTCCATCATAAATCCACAAGAATATTTGACTGATGCTCTTGTGGAAGTTGCTATCTCTAGCTGGATTAAAGACATTCAAGAACTCAGTTACTTAAAGGGAAGCGAGTTGGGGTTTTGATGCAAGAGCTCTACTGGAATCTGCAGCTAAGTTGCCAAGATCAGAGCCTGAACCACAACTGTTATGCAACTGACAAGCATTAAAGAGCAAAACATATAATCATCTTGGAAAAAGAACTCCATAGATAGCTTTTAAATTTGTAACCCATCAGATGTCAGTAAAGGGAAACCAGGGGTGGGGATCATTTTGCCAAACATAGGCGTTATTCTTGGCAATAATTCTTCTTATGTAAAGGTAGGCATCTGCAATAGGCCATATGAATCACACTCCGAAAGTGCCTGTTAATGATGAGGGCAGCCTGGGGTGACTGGCTCCTCCCCTGCTGCAGATCCAAGGGCCTCTCTGGGGTGACTGGCTGTACCTGACTCCCCAACATGTCTGCAAGGAGTTCCAAAGCAGGATTCATCTCCCTGACCTCCAGCTTATATCCAGAAGGGAGGCCATCACAATCCATCACAGACTTCCAAGCTTTCGAGACTGCAATTCACCATCACCAAAATTGTCTCTTCTGCCACAATGCCTGGGCAAATCACTCTGGAAAGACATGACTCAAACTCTTCCTTAGAGCTACATAAACCATTTTCATTATGTTATGGAGTGGATGTTGCTATTCCACTCCAGTTAAGAAATTATCTTTCTGGATGGTTTCTTTTTTTTTTTTTTTTTTTTCCCTTGAATGGCAGCTTTATGTGTGATTACAATAACAGATCTGCTCAAAATGGGCACGTGAGACTCTGCTGTGAAGAATCAAGGGTGTGGGCATTTGTTCAAAGTGACTGGCTTGCATCCCTCTGACAGCTTGCTAATAGGGCACAGCGTTTCATGTGTTCACAATTCCTTTCGCCATTCTTCACAAAGAAGTGGGATATACAACATGTCCAGCTACGGCATTTACCATTTGTTTGTTTCCAGTAATTATAAAAAAACCTCAAATGATGCTTTTCAAGATAAATCCTAGCAATAAGAATGAATATTCAGGTAAAGACTGAAGATATATAGACACAGCTATGTGAAATGAGTATATTTATTCCCTGCCATCTTTTATGCTATGTTTTTGCAAAGGCCATGGAGCATGACTTCAACTGCATAAACATTGCAGCATCACTCAGGCAATAATTTCCAAAGATTAACAAAGCTGTAATTCTGCTGGTTTTGTGAAAATCAGATTCGCACTTTGTTCTATTCTTTAATTTTCAGAAATGACCCTGAACACACTAGACAAAATTCTGTTCTTCCCTAAGGAAGGGAATTCATTAAGGGTAAACCCACTCTGTTGAACACAGTATAAATATCTAGATAAAGGAGAAATATTTCGTTAATTTCTATGTAGCAGTGTAAATTATTGTAACCATAGAACCCTCTTCCATAAGTAACATACTTTAAATAATATGTCTCTCAAAAGTTCATTGTTGATTGAGGTAATGGCCTAGTTGGTTTTGTTTTGTATATTCAATATTTATAAAAGAGATGGATCAACAGCTATTGATCCAATTCTATTGATTCAATTCTAAAATTGAAGCTTTCTGGATAAGTAAAACAAAGGGTGATTTTGTTGACGTGCACAACTGTTTTTTCCTTCACAGCAGAATAATATTTGCTTTCCAACCATTTAGAAAGGAAATCTTGGGTGTTTGCTTGATTCAATCATGTGAAAGAGTGCAAAATAATTAGATAAAAGATCATGTGGTTTTGGGCACCATTGAAATTGAGTGTTGAGAGCGGTGTATTTCTTTGAATTGTACATTTTATTTATTTCTTCATTTAATGTGGTTTTGACTATATTTAAGAGTATTAGTACTGTCATTTGTTTAAAATAAGGATATTCAAATACTTTGTCAATGAAGTGTCTCTTGAGGGAGCAAAATATTTGATAAAATTTCAACAACTCTACAATTTTCCTGCTTCTTCCATAAAGTCTAAAAGTCTGAAGATGCCAAACAGCAATGGATAGAGTTTCATATCTCCAGTCATTTGTGCTGGTTAGCTTTTATGCCCATTAAAACCAAAAGTGGTATTCTTTCCTGCAAACCTCTTTGCTCTCTTGCCTAAATATGGATGGGACAACAGTTGCACACAAAGAAAAGCTGGCATTGTATGCATTGCATGCAACTTTGCATGTTAAACGAGACTGGAAATCTATCTGTGCCTGGATTTCTGTCTGGATTTCTGGATTTCTGGGTTTTTGTCAGAGTACAAGTGGTATTACCCTGCATCGTCATTTCCTTCATCCGGTTTTTTGCGTGCTCAGGTGGTCTTCTGGAGCTGACTAACAGCAAAGAGCTGTCAAAAAAGGATTTGTTTGCTCTCATTTTAATTGTCTTGAAGGGTGACATACAATTGAAACAAACTCTTAAGTTGATTGTGCAGCACTCCAGGGATAAATGATCCCATGTCCTTGAACTTTGTCTTCTGGAGTTGTTTCTCTCTACAACTGATAATGCCTAACTCTTTGGCAATCCAAATTAGTACAGATTTATCCCAGTGTAAGGGTGGCTAAACTCCACTAATTGTGTCTACAGAGTGCACATGCAGGGATATTATGTAGATTCTGAAATTAAAAACCACAGGTGCATAACTTCTTTATTTCCAATTATAAAAAACTGAATTTGTATAACACAAGAACTATATGTATGCATATGTAAATGTGCACACATGCTTTTCCTGACATGCTTGCATTTGTGTATAAACTTATCATTTAGTAATACCCACATGTACACACACAGATATGGGGGGACATAATGCAAAACATAGTAGGTAAGTCTTTTCCTTAAAAGGATAACTGTAGGACCCCCAACACTTTTCTGTAAAGCTTTACTGGAATGTTCTTCATTTTCCCTTCCAAAGTATGTAGTGTGTAGCTAAGTGGCTTTTATCTCCTTGAAGATATGTATGTCACCAGTAAGCAGACTACGCAGCTGGAACAAATAATAGAAAGGAAAAAGTTAGTACAGAGAATATGTGATTTGCATCAACAAAGAAAAGACATGCTGTTTTGGGGTTGGCTTGCTTATTTCTGGTGAGGTTTTAGAATCAGTTATAAGATAATATGATCCTTTTTATTTATTTATTTCTATTTTGTTTTCAGGGTGTTTAGGGAAATCCTGGGAAAGTACCTACAAATGTCCCCTATACAAGACTCGAGCTCAGGCTGATGGATACAGCTGTGTCTAACCCCCCAAATATAGCTTCACTTCAGCCCCTTCTCACTGCGTTGCACTACTGGCTTGCTGCTTATTGGTATCTTCTTATGACATCATGGAGTTAAATATGCAATAATTTCTTTCTTCATTGGGTGAACAATCTCTGTTGATCTTATTGGTGTCAAACCCTGTGCTGGTTTATTCTGCTACATTTATTCAAGGTATCTCTGTTCTGCACTCACTGCCCTCATTTACATTAATCATTGGTCTCTTGTCCTGTGGCTTCATCAGTGATTTAAAAAATGCAATCTAAGTACAAAACTCTCTCATACTGATTGCAAAACAAGTGGCATCTGCTCTATATGGAAGTAACTGTCAAAGGCAAACAAAGGGTATTTTTTCAGTGCTGAATTGCAATTATAAATACTGTTGATTTTTCCAACTTTCCTTTTTCACTCAGGTCTTTGGAAGAAGTGGAAGGAGAGATAGAAGATGATGCCTCATCAAACTCAAACCTTTCACAAGACAGCATATGAAGTCTAGTAATGTCAAAGAAAACCCAAAGAAAGCTTAAACTGGGTTAACTCTGCTGCTCAGAGGAATAAAGGTATTTCTCACAGTCTGTGCTTTGCTATGGTGCTGCATAATGAAGAATATTGTGTAAGTTAAAAATACCTTTCAATTATGAAGAAAATTCATTGGAGATAAAAAGAAATCTCCCCCAGGTCTATTATATGCAAGGATGCAACCTCTTGTTCAAGATGGTCCTCAGCCACAAGACGCTGACAAAAAGTTAAAATACACTTGCCCAGTTCTTATGCTATTTCCTAAGTATCTGCTGTTGACCTTGGCGGGAGATAGGATAATAGGCCAGACAGATCTTGGATATGACTCACTAGAATCTGTTGTCATGTCCTTAAGGCACAAAGTAAATTCAGATGTCACCAGGGACATAAATGGTATCTGGAAAGTGTTCTGTAAGTACACTAGTATTGAAGTAGATAACAAAGGGAAGGGTTGTTTTACTGCTTAGGGGATTAAAGCATCACTAACAACACTCCAGCAGAAGAGCTTAATTTGTTTTTCCATCATTACTTGACTGAAATTAGTTATCATGGTTATTCCAGATACTGTAGGACAAGAGCAAGTTAGGGAAGATTTAAGTTAATTTACCTCTCTTATGAAAACAGGCTGAGAAGGTTGTGGTTGTTCAGCCTGGAAAAGGCTTTGGGGAGACCTTATAGCCCCTTCCAGTACCTAAATGGGCTACAGGAGATATGGAGAGGGAGTTTTGACAAGGGTATGGAGAGATAGGACAAGGGGGAATGGCATCAAACTGATTCAGATTTAGATTACATATTGAGAAGAAATTCTTTACTGTAAGGCTGGTGATGTACTGGAACCGTTTGCCCAGAGAAGCTGTCCCATCCATGGAAGTGTTCGAGGCCACTCTGAACGGGGATTTGTGCAATCTGGTCTAGTGGAAGGTATCCTTGTCCAGGGCAGGGGGGTTGGCACTAGACGATCTCTAAGGTCTCTTTCAGCCCAAACCATTCTATGACTCCACTTGTTTTTAAAGTCAGCAAGGTTGTTGAATTTCACCTTTGAGGTACCAGGCAGTTGGCTGAAACAATTTATCTGTGGTCTTGGAGGAGTCAAGGAGGACAGGCATTGGTGACACCTACCTGGTTCAAATAGTAACATTTGCAATTTCTCTAACAAAACCTTCAAAGCAGAGTAGATGCTGTGATCTTACTGCAGAATCCAACAGGAGATGAAACTGAGTTACAAGAGAGATCTTAAGCTTTCAAAACCAAAACAGAAATGTGGGGAGAGGGGAAGTGGGACTCGCAGAAGCTGCTTTTTTGATTGTCCTCCTTAAAGTTTGCTCATGTTTCTGCTTTCTTCCCTCTAATGAATTTGCCTCTCTCCATTACTCATCCTGATGAATCTCTGTGTTGAGTCCAAGGTATAGAATCCATGCAGCACCATGAGAGGTGTAGGAAAAACAGAGCTTACATTTTTTTATCAGTGTGGTGGCAAAGGTACCAGACTCCTAATAAAAAATCGAAGACTTGTATAAACTGGAGATGATTATAATTGTGATTAATAATAATAATCATAATGAATTAGCATCTATTTTTATTTAGGATGTCGGATTGATGCCTATTAATGGCAAAGAGATTGACACAAAACCAAACTTCTTCCAGCAGCACAGTCAATTCCAATGTGTTCCAATTTCTTGCTCTTTCAATAATAGTAGTGTCCAAAATTGAATTTAGTATATTGCATGCTGAGATTTAGGAGCTGAGATAAACATTGAACAATGGTAAGCATTTGGAGTCCACACAGCCTCTTATGTTAACTCTTTCAATAAAATCAACAATGACAGTTGTAATATTGGAATATTGATAGTCTATAAGTAAACTCTTCTATGTTGCCTGTCAGAAGGCAAAAATATAAGGAACCAAATGATGGGAGACAAGGTTAAATTGCAGCTCTGTGCTATTTAAACACAATGTTGTTATCAGTCTTAAGACTCACTGCAATTGTTTTAACATGAACAGGCAGATTCAAGTCTTACCTAATTTGCATTTAGGCTGAAGGAAGTGCCATTTTTCTCAGCCTTTTACTATGCAAATTGCGCATGAACATTTCCATGATATTAGGTAATTCAGTACAAATTTATTTGTAATTCCAAGTGAAAGAGTGACGTTTGAGCTGAATATAACTGTGAGAATCAACACTAACGCTGTGTTGGTTTATAGTTTCCTGCATGATCTAAGCAATCAAATATTTCTGCAAATGTACTCTTCAAAGACCACCTCATTAAGCATCTTCTTAGTGTTTCTTATATTTCCCACTTCAAAATGCTGCATTTAATTGTGAAGTGACCTCTTATAGGAGTGGAATTTTATTAACTCTTCCACCCAATGGAATGGAGAGGAAAATATCAATGAAAAAGAAAACATAAAAATGTATGGCTTTGGGCTGACTCATATGGTAGAATGTCATTGAACAGAAGTGTGTTCTCTGGCTAAATGATTGTACATTGTTTGATATTGCTAACATTGTCTTTACCCTGCTAGGATGTTGTAGATCCATACACGTCCCTTTTCACTTTCTGTTAAGTAAGGCAGCACTAATTTTGCCCTCAAGTATGTATGTGATACACTCACTGTCCAAAATTTATGCTTTTTGCCTTTTTGCTTCCTACTGTGCTATATTTCTTTCAAATCTGAAGCCATATTTACATATACCATTAATTATTCACAAGCAAGAAGGGTTAAATGAGTTCCCAAGTAAGATGCTCTTAAGAGACTACGTGTTACAGTTGCAGTCCAGTCCTTGATTTTCTCTCTTCTAAAGTGGAAGCAAGACTCAGCAGCCCTTCAGCCAACACCAATGACTCCTTTTTCAGCACTATGTTGGCATTAGCTCAAGTGTTTAGAGGTCAGGGAAAAGACTCGGCGTTAATGGAAAGTAGGATGGTTGTCCATGGGCAGATTTTCCACTTTTCTGGGTGGTTACATGGAATTTGTCTGATATCAACACTCCCTTGCATGGAAATGTAGCTGGACCTGCAGCTAAAAGCACCAACTGCTAACTCCACTCTATTAATTTAGGGAAAGCAGCAAAGCTGTCGGGATTGGTGTCCACTGAAAGCCTAAGATGCTTCACTCCTCTCTGAAATGATCATTGAGCAGTCCAACTCCACTCTGGCTGCGAAGAAATGATGCCGAAGATACCTTGCATTCCACCATTGCCACCACACAGGTTTAAGCACTCCTTCCAGAACAGTTGTGATACACTGATGCAAATTCACAGCTGTCAAAGCCATTTATTCTATAAAGAGCGATGAACGTAATGTCATCTATTGTGTGGCTCCAAATGTTTAAAAAAACTTTATTGAAAATGAAGTAGTTCTGTATTACTTTAACTTTTCTGTTGCTGTAGGATGGTGCTGCACAAAGTCTTAGACTTTAGCCATTACCATAATACCCACATTAAAAGGGATCAAGATCAAAAAGAGGAGCCTTTTCATCAGCTTGACTTTCTGAATGGTTTAGAAATGGCAATTTAAAATAATTTAAATATTTTTACCAGAAATCCAACCAAAGAGATGTGTTTAAACAACATGAAATGTTTATTTCATTAGAAAATTGGGAAAAACATATACATTAATTACAACAAAAGTTGCATTGGTGGAAAAAGTGTTCTGAGTAGAAAGAAGAACATGACATGAAAAATGATCAGGAGCTGTGTTACACACACAAAACTAATCTCAAAACTCCATTTTATAATTGTTTCAAGCAATATCAACAAAGATTTTTGTCTGCAAAGGGTCTACAAGTTTTCTGAAAGGCTAAACTCTATGAGATGAATGCAAAATATCAATAAAAGTACAAAAGCGCTGAAACTGGTTTAAGGTTTTTCTCACTGAATTTTACTTTCTCTTTAATGTATTGCTGAGCACAAGAAACAGGGAGAAAGCAAAAAATTTTGAAAAACCAGTAATTTAATAGGGAAGATGAAGATATATCTCTAACAAACCTTAAAAGAATGAAATAGACATAATCACATTTCATAGAAAGAAGCTGGTTTTTAAGATACAATTTTTAAGTATTACAAAATAGAAAAATCATATGTTAGGTACTAATCATATCTTTTCCCTGTTGATTTCCATTGCAAAATTATGACTGACTGTAAGCAGCCTGTTTCTGCATTATATATGTTTAAATGAAAAAATGTCACTAACTCATTAGTGTTAGGGTCCATGGTGGTGAAAGCAAGCAAGAAAGTGAGTAGGAATCTAATACAAGAACTACATTTTCATTGTATGGTGCAATAGGTAAATAATGAAAAGGACCAAGTAAAAGACACTGATAGTCAGATTTTTCCATGCTGGTGGTATATTCTCCCAAGGATTTTTCTTATGCCACATGCTGTCCAAAAGCAGAATTGCCCATGTCTCCAAAGAAGTTCAAATGGCACATTTTACTATACAGTTTTCCCATTGTTATTGCCTTCAGAATATTCCATGATGCAGCTAAAGACGAAGTTTTCTTTTTGTTGGTAGCATATGTTGTTTACAAGGCATCCAGAATTGTAGATGAATTTCCCAGTAATCAACAATCCATCTTAAAACGCTTTTATGGAAAGCAGCTAAAATACATCATCTGCAAAACAAAACAAACAAACAACAAAAACCACCCAAGTTGGCTTTAATTCTTTATTTCAAGATAAATAACATAAACTACTTCTCTCCAGACAAGTCAAACAAAAATAATCCATGGCTAAAGTGTTACCTTTCTCCATTAACTTTTCCATTCAGATATTAAGCGGAGGAGAAGCAAAGGAAAAGTAATTGGGCTTAAGATGTGGAAAACTTTGGCTAATAATTATGGTAATCACATTTTTTTTCATACAGAGTCACTTACAGATACTTAAGAAAGCATGCACAAAAGAGGGTAGACTTAAACTATGTTTTCATTCTTTTTTTTTTTCAAGCAAAAAGAGGAGAATTCAGAATGCAAAACTCTGACCCTAGTGCCATCCATGCATCCAATGCTCCCATTAACTTTTTATTCAGAAATTAATTTAATTCAAATGTATTTCAGAATGGAAAGTTTCTGTGTGAAATTATGTAGTAGCTTTTGCTGAATTAACACCCTCTTTCACTGCAGTCGCAGAATACTATGTAATTTTCAGCACAGATCAAGTACATTGATTTGGATATTTAGCATCTCTGTAGCAAAAGGCAGGTAGTGCTCAGGTCTACAGACATATATATAGGACCTCATAGCCCTAGGGGGATATTTCTCTCTGAGGATGCTCCATGGAGCAGGGATACCTTCGTATTAGTGGAACCTTCTTAATGATGTATCTGTTACAGCGTGCTGAAAGTTCAGGGGTAATAATCGTAGTTAACTTCAAGTCCAGTTAAAACTGAATTCTTCTTGGAATTGCTTTGAGGCTATTCTGGCTTCCTAACACAGGACCAGTCCTTCCTGGCCACCCACCATTATATATCACACCCATCAGTCCAACAGGAAAAGGAGGCAAGGGGCACATTCCTCTAATCCAGGGAGCGAAAGAGAAGTCAGAACCTGTTCTCTCTTGATCTTTCATTTTTTCACACTGTGCTGATAGTCCTGTGATTTACTTATTCTAAATTTTCATGAACATCTAGCTGGATTTTAATGGAAAATGTTCTCTCTGCCTACCTTACACAGACGTGATTCAGGTTTATACCACCTGTAGCATCTTGTGCTTTTTTTGCTTTAGGAGGGAAAGAAAATAAAATGCATGGCCCCAAACTGGATGGCTTTCTGAGTAGCTTTACACAGCTCCAGTGAAGAACTGAGAAGAGGTAGACAGTATAGGATTTGTCTTGGAATTGTCTAGCTGGTCTACTTAGACAGCAGAACGTATTTCTTTTTTATAGGTTGTCCCACCACAGTTTTAGTAAAAAAACCTTGAAAACAGAAATGTGGCAAATTTTTTGAAATTTATCTTCATGCCAGGAGCCACAAGCTTTGTGTATTTTCAGCTGAAGTGAGAAATCAACAAAGCTGGATATCTGAAAATTTCAGTGAGCCCAGCTTAGCCTTCTTGCTCATTACAAAACATAGAACCAGCTAAGATCTGACTGGTTTTAAGTGTAATTCTATGGCAAATTTACAACAATTTTGATTTTATAATGCTGGTCTCCTATAAAATAACAGTTCCTGTTCTTACACAGTGTATACTTACTTGTAAGCATTATTTGTACCAGGCTATGAAAAGTAAGCATTTATTTCCCAACAATTGTTAGAATGCCATTACAGGCTGTATCTAAATTTATACACTACCTAAAGAGTAATTATGTTCATGTAAAGCAATGATAATGATGATGATGAAGATGAAGATTATGGTGGTAAGATAAAGGAGCAGCTGTGTGAAAATAAATGCCTACTCTTTTAATTTAAACATCAGATGAGTTAAATGGAAGTTCTATTATCTTTATGGGATAATTTTGTTAACTCAATTTACGTAATTCTTTACATTTTATTCTACATTTGAAGATACAGTATATCACAGTCAAGTATTCTTCACGATATTGATACTATACCAGTACTGATGTCATCACTTCATAGGCAACCAGTTGAGAAACACATTAGGTAAGATGACTTTTAAAATGCAAAAGCAAGGGAACATTTACAGTTTGGTGGGTCTCATCAAGCCTTATAGGTACCTGTCTTGTCTGTTCAAAACACAGTCTACTGCAGCAGAGTAGACTTTAATGTTTTAATACTTAAAGATGGCTTAAAAGAAATGTGTGGACAGACTTTTTAGTGGGGCCTGTAGTGATAGGATGGGGAAATGATTTTAAGATAGAAAACATAAGTTTTGGACCAGACACAATGAAGACATTTTTTTATGATGGGGATGGTGAAGACCTGGCACAGATTGCCCAGAGATCTGCTAGGTTCCCCATCCCTGGAAACATTCAAGGTCAGTTTGGGTGGGGGTTTGAGCAACCTGATCAACTTGAAGATGTCCCTGGTCGTTTCAGGGGAGTTGGACTAGATGGTCTTTAAAGGTCCCTTCCATAAGATTCTAAGGTCAGCAGCCCCTTGGACTTTCTCACCTTCGCCCATCTCACGAGATCGTTAAGAAAGCATAGTCTGGACAGGACAGGGTGTGGACATGACACAAAGAACAGTGGAGTCAGAGGTATCTCCCACCTGTTCCTTGCTGTGTTGTCTTTGGTAATTCAGTGGGAGCACAGGAAACACAGCTGTATGTCACACATCTACCTCTCTGAGCTTTATTCCGTCCTGCAGCCATTCACAACACGACTTAACCACCTGATGCCCCAGGGCAAGAGACCCCCTCAGCCCACAGCATCTGTACTCTGTGTAAAGTAGTTCAGATTTGCTGGGTTGGGGAGGGGGTGGCTGCAGATTGGGCAGTAGCTGAGGAGGAAGGAAGAACTCAGACAGTGAAGCTGTGTCAGAGGTGAGGTGAAACTCCTTCATATGAAATGACTAAAGGTGTGAGAGCAGAGCACCACCAGAGTTTCTTCACACAATGTGTGGGAAGACAAATCACATTGTTTTGTGCCAGCTCGGCAAGGCATAGCTGAAGGTCAAGCTTTGCATGCTGGAACCCAAAACCGCTTTGGAGATGTGGATTGATAGGATTGCTGCATGCCAGTGTATATCAGAGCAAGAGATGGTACCTGTTGTTTCAGTAAAGACACAAAAGAATTTGTAGACAACAGCAGGAACAGGCTCTTGAATGGGGTCTGGAGGCCTTTATTATCCTCTGTCCTCTGTCACAAGCCTTCCTCAATATTTTGGCTCTATAATATGCAGGAAGAGCAGTTTCTCCATCCAGGCTGTGATGGGTAGACCTAGTTGAAAGGAACTACAACAGTTATAATATATTATAAAATAATTTTAAAAATTTAAGAAGAAAAAATCAATGATTTTGTTCAACTACCCTTAACCAATTTATTGACATTAAATCATATTAAGTCACTGTTATTTTTTTGTATTTGGCATTTTCTTCTAGATGTTGATGCTGATCTGTTTTGGCCTCTTGCCAATTGTGCATCATTGGTTCTAAACTCCATCTCCCCTATAAAAAAATGAAGTAAGATAATTATATTTAAGAGTATTGTATAGAAAAAACCGTAGCTGTAATGTACTCCTACGTTCAGGTGTAGAGAAAACCACAGCTTTAAATAGACATAACATGTGAGGTGTTTGACCAGAACATGTATAAATATTTTCCTTTATGTTTCACACATATGGGATATAGAGACAGTCCAGGGATCTCAGTAACCTTCAAGTTGTCAGCCTGAGTGACAAATTTGTATCCATTTCATATTTTATTAAATATTTATTTTTAGACTAATGCAAATAACATCTTCATGCACAAAGCTATGAAGCCTTGTGTCAGAGGGAAGTACACCAAGAAAAACTCCACTGAACTTAGACCAAATCACAGCTGTAAGAATAGAATTGTTCTTGCATGTTTATATACACCAACATCATGAGTTACTTCACTGGCTTTCTTATGGAGGCAATACTGGGTCTCGCAGTCCCTGGGAGATATCCTGACTCTTTAGAAGTTAATCAGCAAGTTGAATGTATTCTGCAAGACTTATAATTTGCTGTATTTCAGACTTACTTTTGTAAAATAGTGTGATGGGTTAATAATCAGAATACATTCAGAAAACATACAGATAAAAAGAGTTTTGAAGTTGAGTTCTTGGTGAAAGCATACATATTAATTAAACCGATTAAAAACACATGGAATCTCATAAGAGGGCCAGGTCAACTTAATTTTTCTCATGAGAATATAGTGAATATGTCACAGTCAATATCAACACTAATTGATTAATATGTTCTGCAGATGCACTGGGGATGCCAGGAATCTGCTCATTTTAAAACTAGATTGGTGAAAAATTATCTAAGATGGTTTTAGCTGCCTATTTTTAGGCAATTAAATTCAAACACTTTGTCCTATCACTTTTAAGCAATACAATTAATATGTTCAAATTAACTAAACACTCCTATATCCTAATTGTCTTAGTTGCATCCTTATCTGTTTGCACCAGATGGTTCTGTAAACCCATCAGACCAATTAAAAATATAACAAAGCACTTTGAAATTTTTCTTGTATCAGTCCCTCCAAAACGTAATCTTCATATAACAAAAATATCTGTTGAAAAAAAGAGAAAAAAGTACCTAGTAATTTAAAAATTGCTTTTCTTGAAATTCTGTGTGTCACATGATTAAAATGAGAATACGAACAGAGCGGAAATTTTAGAAAACAACTGTAAGAAAAAAAGTAAATTAAAAATGCACATAGTTACATTTAAAGTTTGAAAAATGAAAAATAACATTCTGAACTTGAATACAGATCCTTTTAGTTCTTATGAGACTTCTTGAAAGACTGAAACCTTGTATACAAGTATTTACAAAATATGATTTACTATCATTGTGCAAGCACACTAGAGAGATCTGATTTCAGAATGCGTAAATGTAGCTGAAAGAATCACCAAATCTTGCAGAAGAAGTTGCTAAACAATGAAGTATTTTTTAGAAAAACATCACTAGATATATATCTATAGCATGAACAAAAGAATTCTGGTCAATTTATTAATGGCATAACAGATTTTCAAATAGCTCAGCTCAGCTGTAGGAAAGAAACAACTCTCCAAAATGCTAATCATGGAGTCGTAGAATAGTTTGGGTTGAAACAAATCAAAAATGACGAAACCAGGTGCCTGAAAAATCACCTGGTTCCACCCCCATTGTCATGGACACCTTCCACAGGACCAGGTTGCTCAAAATACCCTCAAACAGGGCCTTGAACACTTCCAGATGTTCCGTGCACTGAACTGTACAAAATATCGAATAAGAAAAGGATAACCATGTCTATTAAAGTGAAAACAAAATTAGAAAAGCAGATGTCATCATAGCCACTTCTTGGAAACTGGCTGCTTCTTTAGATAACAAATTCTGTCTGGTTCAGATGTCTTGAAAAGTAATCCTATAATCTTTTTTAACCAGAATCCCAAACCCAAAAGACATGTTTTCTCAGATTAGATGAAAAAATATTGGGAAGCAAACCCTCCAAGCGTTGATGATCACCATTGCCAACCCATTTCTGGCCATTCCTGAATGATTTAAATCATGTCTGCATGCAGAGCCAGGAAATACAAAATGATATATGTGCTCAGAGGATTAATCCGCATTTTACACCGTCTGAACAAATTCCAGTAGGGGACCTTACTAAAGTGTCAAGTGAGACAAATTGTTATTGTCTCCAGCTACATTCTTCACAGGCTGTAATATTCTTTACCTGGCTCTAAGTGGCAATAGGTAAAGTGTTCTTCCCTGCACTCCCTCAAAAAGGCAAACTTCTCTCTAACACTGTAAAAATTGAATAAATCTCTGAGTCTCTTCCATCTGGCTAAATTCTGGTCAATCAGCATAAAGGAGGGAAAAATCCTGACAGGATTGTCAGGTTGCCTTTAAACCAAGTGAGGTTGGATCATCAGAAATGAATGATTAGTGAAACTATTTGTGTGGAAAATTTGTGCTGTTGTATAAATATTTGTATGCTAAATATATATATTATATAAATATATATATACCAGAATGACCAACACTGTCCAAAGGGGACTGATCCCATTGCTATCTCATTGTGTAATGGGGACTTTGCTTTGACCACACCCTAATTTATACATTTTTGAAAGGTGTTTTTTTTTCTGACATTTCTGTACAATAGAGTCTTAGAATTATTTGAAGGCGGCAGAAAAGTAATGGTTTGCAAAGTCCAACCCGAAAAAAGAAGGGTATTGCAAAGAGGAGTCTTTACACTACATGGATGAAAATTTCACAACAATATCAAAGATAGAATCCTGAAAAATACTGTTTTTCTAACACCAAAGATGTCACAGTGTTAACTTAGCCTGAAAATAGAAGTTGTCCAGCCCTCCACTTCTTTTGAGCCGAAAATGCAAAGCATTGTCACTTAGATGGGTGCCATTATCACAAGGCTCTTCCTGACCTCACAGACTGAGTGAATGCTAAGTCAGACAGCAATAGGATCCTGACCAAATTCACAGCTTCATGTAGGCACACACCTGAACAGCAGGTGTGTAAGCAATCTCCTGTCACCCTAAAGCATGAAGTTAAAAAATCACTCAACAGAAGACCAAAGCCTGTTTTCCAGCTGAGAAGCAGGTACCGTCAGAAGCAGCTATTTACCAGCTATTTGCTGTTTTGTTTATTCAAGAGATAACCAATGATGGTATGTTCAGTATGGAACAAAAAATGAGAAAAACCACATTGTTTTTATTAACTTTAAAAAAGAAAACCTCTATTTTTTTTACTGTTTTTCTGAAAGCCAGCTACTCCATGCAGTTCAATCGGTGTTTTCTGTATAATTTTCAGAGCTGTCACACCCTGATCCTCATTTTTTTAATACAGAGTAATGGGCTGGTCTCAGCTAAGGCTTACTAATTTTTTCAGGAAATCACCTCTAATTTTAGTGAATCAATTTACAGATTCAAGTAACACACTTAATATTAAACCAGAGAATTTTATCATGTGATCAGAATATAAGTAACATATTAGTCTTGTACTTTGGATTTTAGCCTAATATCTAGTGTGTCTGGAAAATACAATATACTTGGAGGACATATGATGTATTAAATCAAAATCTTTTATCATTTAAATCTATGTATACTGAGAAACCTATGCTAGAATTTGGCCATGTTATTTATCAAGATGTTAGAGGAAGATAAATTTACTTCTGGAGCCTATTACTATCTAAGAAATTCTTCCTTTATTGGATAGATTTTCTTGAGCAGAATTATTTTTATTTAAATTTTCAAGGTGCTTTTCTAAATGTTAAAAGTGAACAACCTTTCTCAAGGCAATGGTAATGCAACCAAGAGTAATAGTAAGAAAATAAATGGCTTACAAAGAATTGAATTTCTATTTTTTGTCTAAATTCTACCACATACACATAATTTGCATCTCAATCATATCAGTCTAACATATCAACATCACAGCTAACACAAACACACTGAGAGAATGAATGGGTTTGTAAATATAAACAGGCAGTTACAATACTAATCCACTGGATCATATAATATCCTTAATCAAAGCACTCGGCATGAGAACAAAAAGTATAAAAGAATCTGTAACACCTTTCAAGAAAAAAATAAACATGGCAGCATGATTCAATTTGCTACCCTTTGAGACAGATATTTTTAACAATTCAGTCTTGACACTGATGAACTCCAGGATGAACTGCAAAGTTTTGTCTTTCCTCATTTGTTTATCATGCAGCACTATTTACAATCAATGGAGGGAACTTATGAAAGCATTGAAATAGTGCAAATATATTAGTATGAACAACTTTCATATAAACCCATAAACCCTGTTTTATCTTTTGAAAAGCTTCTGCTGTTTAATAAGATTTAGCCTCTTCCTTTTAATCTTATATTGCAGGAGCAAGAAAAGACCTGGCTCTGCTCTAGCTTGTTGCAGTGTTGTCATGGATACACAAGCATGGTGCATCACTTCCACCAGTAAAAAACCAAGATTCTCAAAGAGTGCTTGGCAGGATTTACTAGCTCTGTAGCATTGTTAGCTGCATAGATCTTTAAATAAGCAAATGTTTTTTAGCTTTAGAATAATATTCAGGGCTACATTGGGCATGAATATGTGATATCACAGAATCACAAAATAGTCAGGGTTGGAATGGACATATCTTCCTTTAGAAAAGTTATAGGGCAGGTATTGTGCTGTGAAACTTTATTCTCACCACTTTTAAAACCAGTTTATATTTTTCTCTTCTGTTTCAGAGAATATTTGTAAATCACACAAGGAATCATTCTCTAATGTAGTAGGCAACTTGATATGGTCACCTGCTGTCTTGAGGTGATTTTATGATGATACTCTATTTATTCCCTTATGGTCTGATTTACGCCCAGAAATGGTTGCTGTGATTTTGACACGGGTCAGGGGGAGGGGTGGGATCTTTCGGGCTCTTGCGCAGACTTTGCTCAAAGACTCCCCGGTGTGCTTGGTGCCCTGGAGATGGGCAGTTTGTCGCTTAACTAACTCGTTTTTTTGGTAGCTTAAGCAAGAAGTTTCTTTTTTTTGCAGCTTTCCCTGGACTGCAGCAGCAATCCTTCAGTGGTTTTTGTATTTTCTTGAACTGTTTGGCTTGGTTTTGGTCCGAGATCAGACAATTGCTGGGAGATGGTCAACTGGGACCTGTGGGATATGTGGGGGCCGCTCTGGCCAGCCTGAGACCTCAAGAAAAGCTGAACCAACAGGAGAAAAGACACCAAAATCCACCAGTTGCATCTGCTGTGAGGAGAACACCAATGGCAGAGGTTCAACAGGTTCCCACCTCTTTTGGCTGAACTGCTGCGTGAACTTTTTTCTCTTCCCTGAGACAAAAGCCAGCTGCCATTTTGTCCCGCCTTTGCCATGTGGACAGCCCATTTTTTTAATCACCTGAAATTTTGGGGGGCTTTTTTGTTTGTTTGTTTGTATTCTCTTCCCTTTTTTTTTTTTTCCTGCTGTGGTT
>VZTJ01004971.1:29475-41903 GCA_013397795.1 Orthonyx spaldingii
CGTTTCCTGGGATTTTGTGTTGGGGGTGCCGGGAGGGGTAAGGTTCTGACAGTTCAATATCTAGCATTCATTCTTCTTTTTTTTTCCTGTGCCATGCAGGCACTTTGTTTGTCAATAAACGGTTGTGGGTTTCTTTTTTTCGCTTTCACCCACTGGTATTCATTTTCTCATTGGCAAAAAGGGGTTGCTGAAGCCCTTTTCTTTGGAGGAAACACTATTCCAGTGTTTTCTCCTAAACTTGTATCCTAAACCAAGACAGCTGCTAATTGCTTAAACTAATGAGTAACATCATTAAATACATGAGAAATAAAATGCAATTTGTCCCTTTATTAGAAAAAAAGGTCATTTTCATGTGACACCTCTGTGTTTGGTGGTATTGTTAAAGTTTTTACTGAAAGAAAGTTCTCTCTCAACACTGAGACTACAAACATGAAATTCAGTCTTAGCAGCACACCTGTCAACAGCTACAAAATGCTTGATTTGATTCTGACAAATCAGCATCTTATGTTGACAATGAGAGGTAGATTAAAATCTCTAAGCTTCTGTTTCAAGAAATAAAAGCACAGATAATTAGGAATGCTCTAGCACTTTTTTTTCTCCTGCTCATGACTTCATTACCAATGTTCAAAACCTGCATTGAACTCATCAGCTGTCTTTGGCTGGAGAAATCATAACGTGCTGTACCGGTTCGTTTATTTTTGGAGCTCAAAGGTGTTTAATTTCATTAAGGGTTAATAACCCTCAAGGATCTGGACCAAAGCAACTTTACCTTCAAGCACAGGTATATTCCTGCAGAGTTCAAGATTGTCCAACACCATCACCAAGGATGGGCGCCAAGTTTCTAGCAAGCAGACTTCTTTCCAGCACATGAAATTTGACCTCCACAAATATTTTGCCATTGGCATTTCACTCATTCAGCTGTTACAGCATTTACTGTAGGGGTAGGACATGAGCCCAATGAAATTAGACTGCTACTGTGAACAGGTGTTTATGGTTCTGGGTGTTTGTTTTCATTGGGTGCCCTTTGCTACTTACGAGTTGGCATCTCAAGTCCCATGTTGTGGGTGGCAGCTGTATGAGTTTCTAGGGCATCTCCTGTTCTTGGAAAGCACATGGCACACTGGGATGCTCAGGTGAGTAAATAAAAACTTTTAACAACTAGTGTTATCTTTTCTCTTATCAATAACTCCTGAATATGAAAGAGACCACATTGCAGTTACACCTTGAAGGATTACCAGTGCAAGTAAGAGCTATGGGATCATACTCAGCTGTTTCAGGCCGTGGGTCTGAAAAATAAAAATATCTTGGGTTGTTAATCTATGTGTTTAAACACTTGAAGCTCCATTTAAGGCAAAAGCAAAAAAAACCCCAAACATATACATATATATATATATATATATATATATATAGGTGAAGGCAGCCAGAGTGTGCTTGCAGAAAAACAGCAGCAAATATTGATTTGCTGTTTTATTCCTAAATTAAAGCTGAAATAGTTACATTTTTTTAAAGGCAAAGAAGAAAAAAGATCACTATGCCTTCTAAGAGAGAGCAAAGCATAAAGATATCCCTCAGAAATCAACCTCTTTTTTAAATTACTGCTTTTCAGGCCTAAACACAGGTAAGATTTCATCCTTTGCAAAACAACACTACAGCTGGTGAGCAAGAACCACTCCTTTTCCCTCAGACAGCATGTATGGTCTGCAAAGCTGTGCCTCAAACTACGCACCCAGTACCGAGAGAGCTAATTTAAATTTGATAACAAATGGCTTTGCTTTTGGAATGAATGTAGCCTGGCAACTTCAACTGAGAACCCTTCATAGGGCCTCAATTATGTATGCAGCCTCTTTGAGAAATAGTTTCACACATCTGACCCAAGGCCTGCAATGCTGTTGCCATGAAATAAAACTGTACGTAGGCAAAGGTTTATCTCTGTACAACCTCCTTGTTTCTCTACTCCCCCACCCCAGGCACACACACAAAAAGACCACACCAAATTGCTTATTCTGGACTGGTATTTTGCATTTCTTTAATTGCCTCATCCACTACTGTCTGAATACAAATTTAACACATCTTATTTTTGTGTCAACATTTAACCTGCATGTTCAGGTTTTACTTTTTTAGGAATATCCAGCCACTCTGCCTGGCTGCCCTGATCAAAACTACCATGTAAAACCAGAGAGACAAACAATGGTTTAAACACCCACACCATTTAATTTTATTTTTTTCCCTCTCTCCCCCAAAATGGCTGCTTTGTCTGTGTGCATACACCAATAGCAAATGTCCCTCTGTTATTGTACAACCAATTTGATGTGTCAAGTATTCACATGCTAATGGTCATACAGTTTCTCACTTTTTCACAGATAAATTGCAAGGATTGCTACAGACAGTGAAACACAAGAATAAACAGCTTTTATTTCTGATGTGATAAATTACTTTCCATTCAAATAACGTAAGCAACACATGCTACTGACCATTATTGTTTCTATTCATTGCGAGTTAACCTTCTCTTTTTCACTCAGAATGGTTAGAAAATATTTAGCAGATATAGCCAGAGCTCATGAAAATAATTAAATTTCCTTATTTTGCTTTGAACCTTCATGATGCAAAGATAATTTTTCTTCAGTGTTCAGTGGTAATGAAAGTTTTGCAATGGGTATAGTCATTGTACCCTATGAAGCATATACAATTTTTTAAAGTGCAATAGATGAGATTTGTAAACTGGGATATTTCCCTTTATATGTTAACAAAATATGCTATAGTATGCATGCCCAGAATCCATTACTTAGGAATAATACTGACAAAGGATTCCCTACACATAGCACAAAGCATGAACAGGAGAAAATAATACCCAACACTTTTTTGTTCTGTTGAAAGCTCAATATCTATTCAAAACCCCAAAAAATTAGGAGTGAAGAATTATAATTTGTATTTTGTACCTGGAGTAAAACAGAACTGATTTTAGAAGCTGTATTTTATAAATATGGAAAAAGTATTTGGCAGGGAAAAAACCAAACATGTTTATTAAGCAAAGACTATTTTTTAAAAGCATAAAAGTAGGTTTGCATTTTACTGATTGAATATGTGTGAGTTTATGTAACCTAGTCAAGGATTACATCTGTGTCCTTGATTTGGATATGAAAACACATTTCTATAATTAGTTGTTCCACAGTCAATCCATTAATGTAAGGAAATTCTGAGTTCAACCCATGAGTCCAGATGAACACCCTTAAATTAATTAGCCATTGAGAGATATCTGTGCCACCCCACCGAAGCACATTTTAGCCACTGGCAGATATCTGTGCCGCCCCATTGAAGTCCAGTTTAAATCAGTGCACCCTGTCTGAGCCCAGAGACATAGTAGAGGTCAGCTGCAAATAAATGGCATGCCTAGGAGCTGTGTATGGTGGGACTTTCCCTTGCCTAGGAGCTTTATATGTTGGGAGGCAGAAAGTAAAATATCGATTCCAGCTAAATGTTCACAATATCGGGTCACTGAAGACACACAATAAGAAATTAGGCAACATGGAAAGTAGAATCCTCTTATGTGGCATCAGATTGTTTATAACACGTCACCCTGCATATTTGTGGCATAAATTTAAACAAAGACTAACTCTACATTGGATAATTTCTTTGAAATACAAAACAGTGTGAAATCCTACTGATACATAACAAGCAGCTGTTTGCTGGGAGTTTGTGCAGTAGAACTTGACTTAAAAAATACATGAACTTTCTTATTTAAAATATGCCTCATTAAAATTGCGCTGATCTTGGGGATCAGGTATTTCATAGGGGAAGTTGAAAGTATGGAGAGGAGTTGGTCGGTGCAGTAACTGAGGAGGGATGTTTTGTGTCATACTTCAGGCAAAAGCATTAAATTGACAATCATGAAAACTGCACGAGTTACAAGAGAAATGAGGATGATAGCCTTTGCTGACCAGTTGACATGTGAGCCACTCCTATTCTGCTTCATAGCAAAGCGAGCATCATCCTCACAAAAGATCAGTACCCAGGCAGAATCCCCAAAATTAAATGTAGATTTGTGGAGAGATGCGCCCAAACACACATTTGGCTCTCCAGAAGTACAGACTCTCAGAGCAAGCTCTCCTGTTCTGCATGCCCACAACTGTACATTTTGTAAATACTCTGGTGTTGCTGATGTCCTCCAGGTGTTATCCAAAGAGAATCATGTTTTGTGACTTCCCTTTACAAAGCAATTGTGCTGATGTACCAGGATGTCAAACTGAAAAACTAATTAACCAGACCACCCATAATCTCCTCTGAGAAATTTTACAGGTGTCTGAAACCACAACGATCAGAGCACAAAAGAAATGTCAGAATGTCAGGACCCCTCTTCTTCTGAAAGGAAGAGGGAGGAAACTGAAGAGAAAAGGACATTTGCAATTTTGGTGTCTGACCATGTTCCACAGTAGCAGCCACAGAGCTGATCTACACTGCCCTCAGAGGGCTGATGTGACTCATTTATTCATCCCATGCTCTGGCAGTCGAGTGTATAGCTGCTTACTAAAGAGCCTGGTTCTGCAAACACTTCTGCACTTTCTTGACTTTGAGTAAGCAAGTAATTCTGTTGGGGAGAACTGTAGGCAACTAATTCCGGGAGCAATAGGATTGCCAACATATCAAGACTAATACGAGAACAAGAATCAAAATCCTCATGTCTTGAAGGCTGGTGAAAAGCAGTTTTCACCACAGTTTTATCTTGTTTATTCTCAGAAGTCTTTCACAATTTAGTTTATTTTTTGTGTAGCTGATTTTGCAGTTATAGTGGGGAGGGTAGGGTGAGGAATATAAAGTCATGTAAAAAGAGAGCAAAATGTGAAAATGTTCAATACACAAAAATTGCTCCATGAAAAAAAAGAAGATTCACCAAATACAAAACAGTCAAGACCTTTTTCCTTAAGCATGGCATAGAAAAATTCAATTAAAATAACAATTTTCTCTAACATGACCATTTTTAAAATTCAAAGCATGAGAAAAACTACATTTTCTTTTTAGTGAGATATTTTCTTCCACACTTGAGCTAAAACAATAATGCTTTCAGAGGCAAATAAATGTGCATAGTAAGAGTTGATGAGTCCTTTAAACAGCAGATGCAACTACTAAGAATATGCATTTGGAAATGACAAAACCTACAGTGCTGTGTTGCAGCTGTTTGCAATGAGTTTCTACTTTTAGAATAGTTACAGAATGATCAGGAGAATATGCAACTCAATTCTTCTAAAATGAGCAAAGAATTGGATGTTAGAACTGTAATTCTAGGCATGTTGGGGGATGTCTTGGGGTTTCTGCATCCCTGTTAGGAGGGAGGAAAATTGCAGCAGGGATAACAAAAGTGTGGACCTCCTGCTGCAACACAGAGAAGATGCTACAAGGAAGTAGAGGAGTAAAACTGCGTGTTACCCCACTGTGATTCAGTGTCCACTCCACAGCTTGGGGGTAACTTCCTACAGAAGCCTCATTGAATGTATTTTCTGTGCCCCAGTCTTGAAGCTACAGGGGAAGTGTACTCAAATTCATAATTGTAATTATAAAAGGTTCATCTCCTCACAGTTCTTTTCAGGACAGATGGAATTAAAGTTTACTCAGAAATGTTTAAGCTGATAGTAGATGCTAATTAGACACAAGGTGATAGGCATGTCAAAGAGAAGAAGGTGTAGACAAGATTACATCTAGTGTAATTTTCAGAAATTTTCATCTCAAGCCTGACCACAGACATTTTATAAGCAGCCTTTTTGTTTTCCAGATGAAATGCTATAGTCAATTAAGTTATTGACTAAGGACAGGGAGTGATGAACTCATATTTGCCCACCCGCAGGGTGCACAAAAGCCCCTGCAAGTGTAGGTGCTGGTGCTGATATTCCATGAAAATGGCATATTTGAGAGAAGAGAAACACAAGAGGCTCAAGTGCTCATGAAGTACTCTTCCAGGGTCTATGGGAGTAGCACCACACCTTAAGCTGTCAGGGAATCATATGTGACAAAAACACTTCAGATCACCTGTCTCCTAAACTCACCCCAGTTCTGAAGCAGAAGGCCTTGGAAGAATATATAGATAATTTTTCTGGCCCAAAATTTTGTATCTCTTCCCCAGGGGATATTCTATATTCCTGGGCTGTGTCTCTCCCTCAAATTTCAGACATAACATAAAATTCAAAAATTCAAAATTGCAGCTGCAACAGAGGTTGCAAGTGTGCTTACTACTGTTTACTATATAAATTCCCAAAGCTTATGCCTGGGACCACTGTGACCTTCCAAGCATCACAAGTCACTACATTTCATCTGTTCTTTCCTGCGCTGAGCTCAAGGGCCCCTCTCCTTGACTGAACTGTCAGCTGTGTTTACCTGCAGCACATCTTCCAAAAGTCACCTAGTCTTCATCTCATAGATGGAGGAGATCCTACAGCCTGCCTTGGTAGTTTATCTGATTGATCAGCCTCTCTGGCAACAGATGGTGTCTAATTTCTCATTTTAATCTATTTGACTTCAGTTTGCAGCCACTGGTCCATCCTATGCCTTTCTCTGCTAGCTTAAAGAGACCTTTTGCAAGAAGATATTTACACACTCTAGTCAAGTCCCCACTCAATTTGTCATTTGACAAACTGAACAGATGGAGTCTTTAAGCATTTCACTTTAAAGCACTATATCCTGTATAAAAATGTTTTTGAGGGCTCATTTCTATTCCAGTTCTGACTACGCAACTTCTTCTTTGAAAATACCCCACAACCAAACTATCTTGACATGGTTTTACCCTCTATGATGCAGAGACAGCCCCACATTTTCCTTGTCACAGAAATGTTGGAGTTCACCATGACACTGAGATAATTTAATCAGTTACTACTGGCTAGAGTCTGGTCCCATATTTTGCAGACAATGCAACTTTCATCTGTATTAAAACATCAGAACAGACCCCTCTTATTAAGTGAAGCAGAGTGCTTTATTTGATTCCTCATCAGTGTTTATTATGTCACCAGCAATTTTTGAGCTGAATTTAGTTGATGAAAATGTTGACAAGCACACTTCTTTTTCCCTTCAGGTCCTAGCAGCAAATCCCTATTTTCATATTCCTTTTTTTTTAACAATCACCCTCTAGCCATTTACCATTTATTCATTTGGGGTTGTTAGTGGAGGCAAGTAGAGTTTAATAGTAGTATATTTTTTCAGAGGTTAGGTCTGCTTGAAAAAATTAATTTCCCTAATCACCCCTGAGTTGCTCTTTAATTCCCTGTCTACTGGTTCTCAAAGCAACTGTTTTCCTCCCTGGCTCAAGTTACTTGAGTAGAACACCTTGCCCTTTCTGATTATTGGCCCAGAAATATTCTCACAGTCTTGTAGCACTTCCCTGATACATCAAAGTTTATTAAAAGTTAACATCAGTGGTAGAATGCTCTCACCTGCCAAGTCTTTTATGACTCTTGGGTTAAAATTATTCTGGCCTACTGACAGATGTTGTTTAATGTCTATTAATTAATTAGCAAATTACTCATTAACCTCATTAAAGGATATTATTATGTAATAAAAATGTCCTTACTGTTTCCAAATGGAGAACAGAAATTAGTTTGGCTGTTTCTGGGATACCTGTCTCCTAATAGGCTTATCACAACTCTTTGCTAATGGAATTCCAATGTTTTAGGATACGTTTCATTCCCAGTGTACTTTTAAAAAAATTATATGTCTATGTCAGTCTTTTAAAAATCTTTTTCTGTATTTCTTTACTTCTGTCAAGAAACCCTAAATCTCTTTTTTATGTTTTAAACTTTTCAGTGACCTACACAAACATTCTTTCATGTTTGTTGTAATTAATTTTATTTGTTAACCCACTTTAACATATTTTTAATTTTTTTGCATGATGTATTCACTTCTCTGCTTAGTGTCCAAAAATAGTGTTGCCTGCTCTTGTGTAATCAGAATTTTTTGCTATCTTCTAGATTCCATGTAAATATAGACCTCTTAACTTTCACTCACATCTTTAATTCAAAACATTCCTTTCCAACCTATCCTTACATTTTTGTCAACCCATCAGGCTTTCAATTTGAAAACATGGTGTATGTGTTGCACTTTTTTACTTGAACTTTTCCTCCTTTTATTCACACTGAACGCAATCAAGTCAAAACCACAGATTCTTTGGCAGCAACCAACTTGTAATGATTATATCTTTCTTCTGTTCATAACACCGAGATCTCAAGTACAGCTATTTATTACTGGATGCTTTACCTTTGGAGGCAGGGAATGATTATCTTTAATTTTTAGTAGAACTGTTGATTTGCTGCTGACGTATTTTTTTGTGTGCCCCATGGCAAGTTGTAAAGGCACCTACATATAACAGTCAACTTTTCTATTTGTCACTTTTACAGGTTAAATTATTGGCCTAGTTACAGAGGAAGGGAGCAGAGTTTAACATGGTGTGGGTGTGACCAAGTTTCTTATTCTGGGCACCACTGGGCACATGGTTTCAGCAGGAAAAGCTGGTGCCTTGGAAGCCCAGGGGCACTATCTCACCTGGCTTGTTCCAGTGGAGGGACTGTCACCTCTAACCCTGCCAAACTGGTCCCTCTGCCACCCACTGGAAAGGCTGCACAACCACTTTTCAGACCACCTAGCTTTGTTTCTCCCTGCTTTCTGTTGGTTTTGAGCTGGGCAGGGAAATGCTAGCTATGGGAGCTTCCCTTGCCACATTACCTTTGTCTGGAAGTGTCATCTGTGGAAAGTGTTCGCCAGCCTGGGTGTTTTTGCCCCCCGTGGTGAATATCCTTTTTTTTTGCTAAAACACCATCTCTTTTTTATAATTTTGTTGTTAATACTGACGTTGTTACAGTGCATGTCTTATTCTATTGCTTTCCGCTTTTAGTAAATTATTATTTCAAGCCCATAGCCTCTTTCTTGTTGTCCCTCCCTTACTGGAAGGGGCAGGGAAAGAGTAGCTTATTTGGACTTTAGTTGCCAACTGGTGTTAAAAGAAGAACAGTTATAAATGGATTTTTAAACTCTTGCTGAATCTTTTAATTTTATTAAGTTGTAAACATTAAGAGAAATGCTTACAGTAAAAGCAGTAACTACTGATAGCAGTGCCATGGATATTTCTTTCTGGAACTGGTCAGGAATCAGCTCTAATTGTTAGGTAACAATTAAATAAAGTAGAGCATGTAAGAAAATATTTTAAAATTATTAAATTTCAGTTAGATCTTCAAGTAGTTACATAATAACATGGAATGCCATAAATTCAATTTTTCTGTTTTATTATGCAAGATGAAATTAATACCTTCCATTTTCCTTAACTTTTTTTTCCACTTGTTCATGTTACCTATTCGAATACAATTTCACACTGTCCATAGTTTTGAGTTTTCAGTTCTGTGTTTTCAAATTCCTACTTCACTGCAATTAGCGCCTTATTCGAAAATATGTGGACTTTATTTGCAAATACAGTAATTATCCTCTATTCTAAATCTTTTCATCACTCAACATTAAAGGGCATGTTTGTTGGCTGTTGGGACTGCCTTTTAAAAGGAATAGTTTAATATGTTATATTGAAACAGTGACTGTGAGGGATCGTGTCAGCTCTGTGAGCTATTTTATCTCCCATAATTTACTAATGTATATGAAAACCAAACAAAGTGATCTGTGTTCATGTAGCAACACTCTGTCCTCAGCAACAATACTTTCATTATAAGTAAGGTGTCAATTAAAAGGAAATAAATTCAGAGCAAAATGTACCAAGAGACAGTTAATGGACTGCAGCCTTCAGGTCTTTATTCTTCTTCTTTCAAAAAAGTGCAGGTTCTGAGTGTTAATTACAAAACATGAGAAATTTACCTTGGAGGTAAAAGTTTCCACTCATTGCTAAATATGAAAAAGGAAAAATACAATACAAAGATATGGTGTTGGATGGCCTTAGAGATTCTTTCAGCTGAATACAGGTTTTATAACCCATACACCTCACAAAACAAGAACCAAAGTTTGCAGCTGACTTCAGACATAGTATGCCACGTGTGACAAAGAAATGAAAGATAGGACGTTAGAATGGGAAATGAGAAATGCTGAACCTCTGGATCTCCCCAGAAGAAATCATTCTCCTTGAAATGTGACCACTGTCAGCATTTCTCCCACTGCCCTGGAGCATATAAAGAAGCTACCTGAATGATGGGTAAGGTCTGTTAGATTACCTGTATTCACCTTTAATTTTGTAAGCTAAGATCTTTGACATACTTTCAAATTAAAAAACAAACAAAAAAAAGAGGTGCATTACATTCCTGAAGGCAGGATATGAAAGGGGCAAACTCATGATTCTAGACTTTTAATATTGCTTTTTCCTTTGCTAAATTGTCCTCCTCAGTATTTCACTAGAATGTAAAAGCATCTGTGTAACATTCATAAATTACTGGCAAAATTATTAGCTTGGTGTTTCCTAGTGAAAATATAAATCTTAAGTCACTTCACTTCTTCTAGAGAGTATTTACACTGTTTGGCTTTAGACAATTAGTTTGAATGCTTTTTATCAACTCTATAGATATTTAGCTCTTTTCATTGACTGCAGAATCAAAATACTGCCATGGGAGGTGTGTTGATTTATGTCTGAACCTGATGATGTATGTGGCCTCTTCTGCAGAATCTACCAGGAATATACCCGAAGACTTCTGTCTCTTTTTTTTTTTAGTAGATTTAAATCCAAAATTCAGATGACCACAATAACCAGGACATTTGGCGTGTACTTGAGATACAACCTCAGTGAGGATCTGGCACCTGACCCTAAGGGGTGGGTTGACCTAGTCTGCCGGAAGAGTTAGGTTGATTTGGGACCCATTCTAAATCCCTCTCACAACCCACACTGGATTTGTTGTACTCTAATAATCTGAAGCTTGGCTCCACTGGAAAGGTTCATGGTATGCAGCTGCTGTAGCCCACCAGGAAAAGGTTGTCTCCAAGGGAACCATTGGGTGAGATTCAAAAAATAATTAGAGTTTCATTTTCTGTTTGCCCTTGCAACGCAGCTGCTGGAAGAATGGTAGCACAGCTTAGCTAAGACTGAGACTGGCTATCAGCACCTGCTTGGCAAGTGCTCTTACTATAATTAGTAATAGGTTGTTTTTCAACCAACTTTTAGAGTCTTGTTATTGGAGATGAAGTAATAAAAACGTATATGTAGCATGTTCATATGGGAAGCTCAATATTCCTTTTTCTAATTACTTTAGGTGAAACTATATTTTTGTGTGTTCCTAATTGAACACATTGATTATTCTTATAATGTTTTACTGTGTTTTCGTGATGTTGGTTCTTTTAAAAAAGAAAAATAGCCTCCCTGCTTGATGATTTCCAATTTTATCTTCTTTTGCTTTGCAGCTGTTGCTGCTGTTGGAGTGCATATGTGTCCAAGGAGGGGACTGTTACAGAACAACCTCAAATAAATGAAACCTGGGACAGTGCAACATATATCTTGCAACAGCAGGTATGCCTGTCAGGTCACTTCTCAGCAAAGTCCTCATTTATTTGTATTTACTCAATACAGGTAACATTTTTGCACAAGATGTCTCAGTATTTGATGTGTATATTGTGAAAATCTTTTGCCAAACATGTCTATTCTGTCACACTATCAAGCTGCTCTCCTCTCAGCCAAAAATGATTGGTATTTCCAACTTAAATGTCATGTAGCTGAGGGTCTCATCCTGGGAGGAAGCAAACACTGCAATGTGCAATTAATACTTTTGACATGGAAAAGGCCATAATTAAGCAACAAAGTCAGAATTTCATTAAAATTATTGCAGAACTTCAGTCCTTTTATAGTCGTACTGTGACAATTCTATACCAGAATTCAATGTACATCCAATATAATGTGAGTATGTCATTTTACCTTCTAAAGACTAATGCTGAGGAAGAAAATAAGAACTTTTTTTCCCAAGTCTTCTCCTAAGCATCATCTTATTATATTTCCTGCATTGTATTCATGCCTGAATTTTATTGTTTCTGTGTTTAAATCTATTTTTTGCTTGTTTATGGATGGCAAAGGAAGGGCAAAAGGTGTGTATTTTTAAATATTCTTTTTTTTTCATTGCTGACAGGTGGAGTCTTTAGCAGACTGCAGTATGATGTAAATTTCATGAGCCAAATTGTCCAAGCAGGTTGGTTGGAATCTAGCCTAATCTAAGCTAAAGTATCTCACATAACTTCGGTTGTTGTCTACTGACAGAAAGCCTTCATGCTTACAAGCAGAGTTAATGCACAATAAGCTGCAAAAAACCCATGGTTAGTATAATGTAATCTCTGAGCATGATACCTAACTAAGGGTATTAAAACATTTATTAAGTGGAGGTCATTTGTTCATCTAGCTATAATTTTCTGTCCCAAAATGTTTCCAAACACTGGAGTGCTGTAGAGGGGAGTGGAGGGGAGTGGAGGGGAGTGGAGGGGAGTGGAGGGGAGTG
>VZTJ01004971.1:42227-129473 GCA_013397795.1 Orthonyx spaldingii
AAGGAAGGAAGGAAGGAAGGAAGGAAGGAAAGGAAAATAAAGTAATTTTGCTCTATTTATCTTGATCTGCTCTGATTTTTCATATATATAGGGTTTGTATACTTTCTTAACTAAAAAATATCAACTCCTCTGCAAATTCTGGATGGAAAAATCATTTCCCAGTTTTGCTTAGTTCTACTATAATGACATTCTATGTAATAGCTCTGCAGCTGAGACCAAAACATTCAGGAACTGTGGAGGGACCACAAAGTCAGATGGAGAAAATCCCTTCCAGCAACAGCTCCAAGATATGTCTCACCCTCACTATGTGGAGTGTTCAGCCTCTGAGAATGTAGAATAGTATACAAAGTGCGAGGATATCACACGGGATACTTGCAGAAGAAAAATAAAGAGGAGACTTTCAGCAGTGTCATTCTTGTTATGATCCACTTCCATGATAAAAGAATCAGGATAAACAAGAAAAAAGGGAATTAATAAGTTTCACAGAAAGTGTGTGTATCTTTTAATCTTATTTCTTCATCTTCAAAGTGTTTTCAGAAAACCACATAATTTTAGTTCTTCATGTATCTATAAAATTGCATGTTTGTCTTTTAAAAAATCCTTTTGAAATTTAATTTTTCTTTTCATTGGAAATCTCAGTTCTGCTGCTCACTTTGTAATTGTCAGAATTAAGTGACAGAAGGAATTATTTGGAAGAACGGAGTGACTCTCTGCTTCTGCTGACAGCACACCTTTGCTATAGAAAATTTAGATTTTATCTTTCTGAAAAAATCACATTTTTCTACCACAGACAATATAGAAATGGAGCTCCTGAGTCTACCCTGCCTAAATGCTTGTATTGTACAGTCATGGGCTAGATTTGATGTGCAAAGCTTCAAATAAAGTTACGTTTTATTTGCTCTTAAATCCTTTCCTTTTCCAGCTGTTGTACATATTATATTAAATTAATATAGCAAGTTATGTTGCAATCTCTGCTATTTTGTATATCTTCATCAAAAAAAAAAATAAGGCAATGCATCACAACTGTAACAAAAGACCTAAACCTGAAAAAACTCTGTTTCTCCAGAAAAGTTCTCCTGGTCCCTGACATTTAGTGGGGATGTACTACTTCTTTTAGGTGGTATTAGGCAAAGGAATTAAAAATATATGTTATATGTTTGTGGGGCAAGAGAGATAATTCTTTCCTTCCAAGCAAATTAATAATTACTCCAGATTTCCTGTTTCATACGTCACCTTATTCTCTGGTCAAAATACCCCTCATCTTGCTGGATTGAATTTCAGAGATTTGTTCACTTACCTGTGTAGTGATACCACTTAGCTCAGTGAGCTCAATAGGAATTGAAACAGCACTGCTGGAAGTGAGAGGAGAGATGTAGACGTGCTGGGGATAGGGACATGCATTCCCCAGACTTTTGGACTGCATCTGGAGCTAAATGGCCTTTATTGTTTTCTTCAGGTGGCCAACTGATGTTAACTGTCCCCAGTAACCTGACACTACTGTAAGTGCAACTATCCCATGGGAGTAGGATTTGTCCCCTGGTCTGTACTTGGCCAGGGAATGCAAGGTGATCTCTGTGCAGCACTACGTCTGTGGTTTATCTGAAGATTACAAAGTGTAATCTATCCATGTTGATCATATTCATATGGATTTTAACTAAGAGCCTGGTTTGTGATATGTCTGACTCCCATGATTTGGCTGGCTTTGGACAATATTTCAGGCACTATTGAAAAAAGTGCAATTATGAAAACCAAATGATTGTATGAAAATAAGAACTTTGGAAATTACCAGAAAAGGTGTCTCTGTTGTTATTTTTAAACAGTTTGGGTTCCTAGTCTTTATGGCTGCAGGGAAAAGCTGGGTAATGTGACCTGGATACAGTCTAATAACTTGAACTCTAGATAGAAAGTAAATTAAATTACATTTTTAATTCTAAATTAATCTTTAAAATAATATCTGATATCAAAGAGTTAAGAGGGAACCAATTCCTGAATTTCAAAGTATCCACTGGCATTATTGGCATGTCTTCTCCACTCCACAATTTCCCAGAGACTACAGGAGGATTTTGAGAATCTGCTGCAGATTTTCAAGAAAAACTTCTCTGGTCAGTGGAGAAAGATGACCCAGTTTTAAGCATTTCCTTCATTTGAAGCACTTCCCACATCCAGGGGGCAGGCAAAAATAAGAAAAGTTACATAACAAACAAACAGAAAAAGGCAGCAAACAAAAAAACCTCTAAATACACAAAACCTCCCCTAAAGTTATCATTCTGAAAGGAGTGGGAAAACCCAACATTTCAAACTGGACTTACTTGTTTTAAAGCACTTTTATGCACACATTGTCATGGATGAACCAGCAGAAGACAGAGATGTCTTTATAGTCTCCAGGGAGAGGATGGTATTGACTCTTAAGAATTAAGCATGAAGTCCCATACGACTGGAACTTCTTTGCCTGATGGCCCGGCCTGGCACACAGAGTTTCAGGAGGCTTGCCAAGGTTGTGCTGTAGGTGAGGAGAACTAACCAGGACTGACTGTGAGCAGTCTCCCTGACACAAAATTACATCTGGATTTCTGGATCATTGGGGAAAAACTGAGCTTCATCATCCTGTGACAGCACCAGAACAAAGGAGAGCATGCAGCCATGGCACAGCTCAGCAGAGAGCTGAAATTGCTCTTCAGAGAACACAAGAAGGGCTGCGATTTCTCCTTGGTGTCAGTATTGATGATCCTCAAGGACTATACCCTTCATCACAGAAGGGGTGGACATCCTGGCTTTTCAGGACATGGGCGCAAGCAAAGCAAGCAGAGGGGGCTGCCATTTGCTGCTCCAGCAGTCTCCTACCCATTTCTCCTCTAGTTAGTGTGGGCTGATCACATCCCTGTTGTTCTCAGAGATCTTCAGAAGATTTTCAGAAACTTCACAGACGCAGACAATCTTGGGTAAGCAACCAGAAACTTCTCAGGCTTTCATGTCCAGAAGAAACTCAGCCTTCTAGGAGATGAATATCTCTTGCCGACAGACAACATTCTGCCTAGGTATTGCATAAGGATAAATGCTTTTATAAATGCTTTCCTCTGCTGATGGTAGATCTGACCTAAAGGTTGAGATTGACAGTGTGCAGGTAAAAGGAATCTGACCATGCATTTTGCTGCACTGCTGCACAGTCTGTGAAGCTTATGCAAGCAGAACAGCTTTAAGTAGCTGACAAGAAGGGAAAATAAAAAGAAAACAAAAAACCAAAATGTATTGGTTGTGAAAGAAAACGTGGTGTTTATGATGCCCCAGACAGGTTTGATACAGATCAGGTTGGAAACTTAATGAAATCAAGTGAAAATATTTTTGTTGGTTCTAGTGGGATTGGGATCATTCTGCCAAACTGTTTAAGGCAACTGCCAAATGGTTTAAGGCAGCTTGAGGAGGAGATGGATTAATACACACACATAACAAATATAACCAACTAACATGGTTACAGCATTTAGGACATATATATAGCACGCATATTTGAAATTTAATAACTATCAGGGAGCACAATTATAATAGCAAGTGACCATACTTTGCTTGGAAAAATGTGAAAGAAAAAATGTTTATGACATTGATTTAAACTGTTTGATTTAAAAATGTTTATGACACTCTCTAACAGAAAGGATTAAAAACAAAACCAACAAAACAACTATTGTACCTTGAGAGTAGCGTGTGAACACAAACCATTAGTATTATTTACCTTCAGATGTTGTCCTCTAATACAACAAATAACAACTACTCTAACTCCATCTTGACTAATATAATTCAGACTGAGTGCCATAAAGCCAATTTTTACACGCATAAGGCTATGTAAACAATGTGTAGGCCTTCACAGAGTTCTGCTTCTTGACTACAGCAATACTGTACAAAGTAACGGAGAGTAAAGGGATATATAAGGGCTGAGCTGACCAGTTGTACTGGGTTTGCATTGCTAGGTTTTGGTAACAGAGAACTACAAGGATAATTTCTGTGAGAAACTGTTGGAAGCTTCCCATGTCTGATGAAGCCAATGCCAGACAACTCTAGGATAAACCCACTGCTGGCCAAGACCAAGACAATCAGAAATGGCAGCAATGCCTCTGTGATAACAGAATTTAAAAAGAAAAAAAATTATTGTGCAGTCATATGTAGGCTCAGATAAGAGCAGAGTGAGACTATGTGAGAGGAAAAACTCTGGAGACACCAAGGCCAGTGAAGAAGGAGGGGGAGGAGGTGCTCCAGGTTCTGGATCTGGGATTCCTCTGCAGCCCATGGTGCAGCCCATGGTGAAGCAGCTGTGCCCCTGCAGCCCATGGAGATCCATGGGGATGCAGAGATCCACCCGCTGCCTACGTACGAGCCACACACTGGAGCAGGTAGATCCCTGAGAGGAGGCTGTCAGCCTCTGGGAGGCCTGTGCCGGAGCAGATTCCTGGCAGGGACCTGCAGAGCCATGGAGAGGGGATCCCACACTGGAGCAGGTTTCCTGGTAGGACTTGTGATCACGTGGGGAACCCCAGCTGGAACAGACTGTTCCTGAAGGACCACACACTGTGGAAAGGGAGCCACCCTAGAGCAGTTCATGGAGAACTCTAGCCCATGGGAAGGACTCACACTGGAGAGGTTCATGAAGACCTCCTGTGGAAAGGACCCCACCCTGGAGCAGGGAAACGACTCCTCTCCCTGACCAGTGGCAGGAACAACCTATGATGTGCTGACCACAACCCCCATTCCTGTCTCCCTGTGCCACTGGGAGGAGCAAGTAGGGCCCAGGAAGGAGGAAAAGGTGGGGAGGAAGGTATTTTAAGATTTGTTTTACTTCTCATTATCCTGTTCTGATTTTGATTTGTAATAAATTCAGTTAATATCCCCAAGTCAAGTCTGTTTTACCTGTGACAGTAATCTGTTTGCCATCTCTCCCTGTCCTTAGCTCAACTCATGAACCCTTTGTTGTATTTTCTCTTTCCCATCCCCTTGCAGAGGGGAGAGGTAGAGTGGCTTTGGCGGGTATCTGGCATCCAGCCATACCAATGCAATTACAGCCTCAGAAAACAAAATCCCCATTTGTGAGTTCTACCTTGCATTGGATTTCAGACGGTCCAATTTTCAGTGAAAGATATTAAACCTGAAATAAGCTCCAGTTTTAGCTTAATTCATATGTGGGTAGCTAGATATCTCAAAAACCTGCATCCAGATTACTTCCTCACTTCATAATTCAAGAGAATGCCTTTCCTCTGACCTTGCTTTATCTGTGATTTAAAGACGAGCTTTTCACTGAAACACAGAGTATCAAATATTTTAGTCAAGCATCTGGTTACATTCTTAACAATAGAGTATTGAAGCTAGCTCTCAGTACAGACATGGTCCAATCACCTTCCCCCTTTCCCTTTACAAAAATCTAAAGAACAGTAAACATTTGGAAAAATAAAGAACTATACACAAACCGAGGAGGAGAGGAAGCAACAACAAAAAGAAATATGTTTCATGTAATTAACAAAGTTCTCCTCCTAAAAGGCTTTTAACTTATATCTTTCCTCTTAAATACCACTTTTATTTTTGATAGAATAGTAATTCTTTTCCCATACAACAGAAAATGGTACTGAATCTCAATCATCTGAAAATGTTTTCTGACTAAAAAGTTAAGGAAATAAGTTGCTTTTTCATATGCATGATCATTCATAATGCCTCTGAAATAAGTTCATAAGAACTGTGACAAAGAGAAGAAAACATGAACAATTTATAAGATTATAAAAATTGCAAAGATTAACCCATTCAGATGAATTTCAATTCAAATCTGTTGGAATAGAAAGGGAAACTGTGGTTTCTGTATATTTTGCGTAATAGAAAAATGCTATTATATCAAGAAAAAAAAAGCTGCAGTTCATATGGAATACACAGTTTATTTTTATAAGTTTAATAATTTGGTAAAAAGTATACAAAGCTTTAAATTTTGCAACTAAATATTTCACCTCAAAACAATTATGTTAAAAGAGGTACAGAGACCTTACTGTATGCCCTGGCATGTATAGATTACCTTGTAATAAATTGAGTTGCCTACCATGTAGGTGATACTTCAATTGCTTTCTTTTTGTTTTAACAGCTACTTGGAGAATGGAGAAAGAAAAGTTAAAAATACTCCATTCCACATGGCTCAAAAAGTTATTGCAAATTAAACATTATTTGAAGAACTTATCAAAAGTATGAAAAAGATTTCAAGAGCTTCTTTGGTTTTGATTTTGCTATATTTTCATGGGGAAATATGAACTAATAGAGGAAATATCAAAATATAGGCAATTTTACGAGATTTAAGAGTAGCATCTGTTACAATTTTAAAGTGTTCGCAGGTGTAAGTTTACAAGGATTTCTGATGAAAGGTTGTCTTTTCAAAGATTCTTTGTTCAGAAATATTACTGGGTGTGTAACATTGACATGACATATTATAGTGCCTTTGTAGATTGTAGTATTATTACCTATATATTGAAAGTTTGATTTCTTTTTGATAGCTTGACAGTGATACTACATGTTTATATTACTCCCAGTGTTTCACAGAATTTGTTTCCTGGAGCTGCCAAAATGCAAGCAACTCAAATCACTGGATCAGAGCAAAATTTTTCACACCAAAAATCTGAGATAATTCAGGCATGAATTCAAGATTTATTTTTCAATTAAAAAGTAGAAAAATGCACACAAAATGAGCACAGAAACTGCAGAAAATGTTTCACTTTCATAATCCTTTGTCAAATCCTATCTCAATTTAGATTCCTGAAAGCCTTGCATCCATGAACTAGCAGTTAACAAATTCAAACGAGTTTTGTTTGTGATCCTTAAAAATGTTTTAGACTGTTTTCTACAGATTGTTTTGTCTCCCTATCATGCCTGTCTGCGTATTTCAAGTTCAGACCTGGTTCATTGGTGTAAGTGGTAGAGGTCAGTCACATGGAAGCTGTCACACAGTAGTTCCCTTATTTCCCTCACTGTTTGAGCTAGGCTGGCTCAAAAAGAAGCTCACCTTAGCTTTTCAGAAAAAGAGAATTTGAAGCTCACCTCAATTTTTTAATTTAACTGGACCCACCCCAACTTTTTATTTCCGCCTATCTTAAAAAGGCACTGTAATTTCCACAAGAGAAGATGAAAATTGTCACCTTCCCTCATTTCAAATTTATTCCTATTTTTGGGCTGTTTTCCATGAGAGTATGCTGTAATTCTATTGTTATTGATACCAGTTAATATAAATGAATCCTTTTCATGTGTTGTGGGTCAATTAGCATGCTGTCAGTTCTAAGTAAGCAAATGAAAAGTTCCATAACTATGAGAAAATGGGTTTTCACGGATGTCCGGTCCCTAAACCAAATTCCTCCTTGAGGCAAAGCTATCCTCATCCATGTGGCTGGTGGATTTTTTGTTGCACAGAGAGCCTGTACAACATCCTGTACAAATAAGGAGCACTTACATACTTCTCATTTTCCTCAGTAATATGTTTATATATATTTTGTATTTCACATGACCTAAGTTTCTTTAATCATTTTTCCAGGTGAGATTCCTTGTGATGTTTCATGGAGAGATAACTGAAGCCAAGGACTGCTCCTCTCCAACTTGGCCTCAAAGAAATGTTGTCATGCTCAGCAGACTGGATAAATAGAACCATTTTTTCACCTACTTTGTACTTTATGTTTCACAATTTCTTCTTCCCTTCTCAAAGAGAAAATGCCCAACAGCCCACCATCTTCTGCTCTTTCTCCTCTTCCTTGTGTGGAGAAGCCTTAATTTCCAAGTAATTTCTGAACTGGATTTATGAATTTTAACAGAGGTGCCTTCTGTCCTCAGCATCTGCCAGAGCAGGCTGATGTAAGAAAGCTGAGACTCACACAGAAAACCTGAGTTACATGTGCATCTCTGTTCTGGTGGGATACCGAAAGTATGAGGTCATGTTCTTACTAATTGCGTTTATGGCAATGTGGTCATAACTGACCAAAAACGTTACTCAAAGAGTCATGTCCCACAAGCCTGGCTGCAGTGGTTTTGTGTGCTGCTCCACCATTTGGCAGACAGGTAAGGCAGGGCAAAATATTTAAGTATTTCCTTGAGCTTTACCCAGTGCAGTGGTTCCCATGGGACAGATAGAGGTCATTGAGATCATCTTCAGGCTGATCCAAGTCACACCAAAACTATTAGAGTCCCCAGACAGTCTGTAGCTGAGGCTGTGCCAGGTTGCCTCATATTTTATTCTAAATTTCCAGTTGCTGCAGTTGTGGAGATCACACCCAATTGTTTTGTTTGAAGAAATCCTGAAATAGGAAGTGCCGTTCAAAAGTGTGGCTTTGAAAGAATCACTGTGCAGGTGGTAAACCAGCACTACTCAATGAATCAGGAAAAAATGATTGGAGACATGAAGTCTACGCCACAACAGGGAGAGACAGACCATTAGCATTTAGATGTCTTCAGTTTTTCTTGAGTAAACAGAGGAGTTAATCCCAGAGAGGGTTAAGGCGATCAGAAGTTGAAGCGGTCTGTAGCAAGGTGAGAATTCTGGCCTGGAGAGGAGCACGAGAGGATGTCATCAACAGCCCAATCCTCCAGCAGCTTGACTCATCCTCTCCAATGACTGCTGCCCGCCTCTTTTCCATTGAGAGCAAATCTTGTGCCTGAAGATGACAACAGGATAAGAGCAAAGGTTGTAATAGAGCAAAGATTTTAGTAAAAGTGACAAGAGCATAGCAACAGGGAAGAATATGATTGGGCATGATGGAAAAGGAGAGGAGAACCCCCAATGGCAGGCGGGTTGTAACTAGATGATCTTTAAGGTCCCTTCCAATTCCAATCATTCCGTGATTCTATGATTCTAAGAACTTGATGAATCCTCAAGTGGAGTCAACAACAGAAGGACAAGAAGCTGCAGAAAAAGCAGAAAAGACTGTAAAATCAGCACTTCAACATGTCACAGAAGCACAGTTATTCTGCAGATATAACAAACATGACATTTGAAAAGATGTAAAAGAGAGAAATCGCTTGGCCTTCTTTATTCCATGCCAAAGAGAACATGAGACTTTGGAGGCAGAAGAAAGTGTTTGTGCTCTCACAGAAGGAAAAAAACTAATGATGAAATGATCAAGAGTTTACAGTATAAAAGACCCTATACCTGTAGACAATAATCCAAATAAATGTTACACTCTCAGAAGAAACCACCAGATACAACTCAGCAATGTCTCTCAATTCTGCAGTGCAAGTCTTGGGAAGTGCTCAAGCAAGAGGTGGAGATCAACAGAGAAAGATTTGGTGTGGAAGATCACAGAGAAGGGTCAGTTCCAAGTAGAGGTGAGGCTGAAAGCACATCACTGGAGTAAGGTGTGAGAATCAATGAGCTATTTTAGGACAAATTATAATAAAAGGAGTAGGAAATAAGCGCCAGCAAAATAGAAGTGTTAGCTGATTTGATGGTTAAAACTAACAGAGGAGATATAGGAGGACTCAAAATAAAACTAAAGGGGGTGTGAGCAGTTAGAATCCAAGGAGACATACAATAAAAGATGTGTAGTGACACCAGCCACAGTGGAATACAATCAAAACAATTAAAATTCAGTTTTTACAAAATTATATTTTCTGATTGCTTCTGCAATAAACATTTTAATCCAAGTCAATCCTTTATGTTAACTGAAGTTCACAACATCTTATTCTTGATTGACAGATAGACATCTGAGAGAGACAAGTTGTCACAGCTGCTTAGAAGGCAGAGAGATTTGAGGTGAGAGTGGAGAATGGCTGGCTGAAAAACTGAGTGCATTGTCCTGGAACTCTCAATTTTCAAAAAAACCTGCCAGTTTACCCTTGTTAAAAGGATAATTAAAAAATATATGTTTTGTTTTGAAAATGTCAAATGTATGCTGATTTTTAACATAGGCTTTAGAATTAGCCTTATTCTAGGATTTTTACCCTATGCTAAATCCAGATCTAGCATGAGACACAGAATAATAGAGAAGTCTAGGTTGGAAGACATCATTAGAAATCATCTGGTCCAACCTCTTACTCTTTAGACTAGGTTATCCAGGGCCTTGTCAAACTGATACATGAATTTTTTCTACCAGGTAGACTCTATCGCTTCCCTGGGCAAACCATTCCAATATTTTAGAGTGCTCTTAGTGATGTTTTTCTTCTATCCAGGTTGCATTTTGTACCCTTTCCCTCTTGTCCTGTCACCATGCATCACTGTGAAGCAATAACAGCTTCTACTCTGTAAATACCTTTCAGAGACAAGAGTCTTTGGTCCTCTGAACTTCATCATTTCCTGGCACAGCAAATGCAATTCCTTCAACCTTTCCCCATATGCCAAGTTCCCCAGTACTATGATCATCTTGTTCCCCCCAAATTGGATCCGCTCCAATTTTCCAGTACATCTTAAAACTTTTAAAAATCCTTTTGAATGTGACAGTGTGAACAGATTGTCTCCTGTGAGTTGATGAAGGAAGGATGTCTTTGTATCCTAATCCTAGTAATTATTTTTGGTATCTCCAGCAGCCTTCTACTTTATCTTCATTCTTACCATCAGCTGAGAAACTCCATAGCTTCTCCATGTCCTTTCTGAGTCTTTTCTCCTCTGCTAGCACAATACATGCAGGTTTCTTGACACTGAGGTCCCCTCAATGTTTACTCATATCATCATACCCCACTCTTTACTGAGCTTTATTTTGCATGATGCTCAGGCAAGAGGCAGTATGTGCTGAGTCTAATGGACAACATGTTAGCTTTCTTATTTCCTAAGGGGTACAAAGTGCTTCCTTTCTTTGAAGAGAACTGTTTGCTTTAAGAGTATGGAGAAATAAGATGTATTACACTTGGGATAAGATTCCTTTCTGAGAAGGTTCTTTATTGGGCAAGCATACAAAGGTTGGTGATCCACGAGAGTCAGAGAGTAAAAGATTAAAGGTGAAAGTAAGAGAAAACAGGAATAGTGGAATTCTAGGAAGAAAATATCATCTGCCTTCATAGCAACTAAGATAAATTGTTAGTAAGAATTCAAAAAAATAGTTCAAGAAATATGATATCATGGCATACCTGTGTCTATGATATTAATAATCATATATTGCTCTTATTGATGAACTAAAGAAAATGCAGAAATCAGGGCAAATAGAGAAAATAGAAAAAATAGTCAATGGGGGCTTATTCTAGGTTAACCTTCAGCAAGACTTTTTTATCTTTCAGTATCTTCAGAGCTGAGAATTAGAAGTAAAAATCTGTGCTCTGGATACTTGAGTGGACTTTGAACAGAAGTAGGTTTTCTTCACAGCTTTTGGGGTTTTTTGTTTAAGAGAGGCTGTTGCAGCTGCAATTAAGCACAAAATGTAATGCCAATGTATTCACAGGGCTGTATTCCAAGACAGTCAAATGCATTTGTTCACCAGATTTGGCACAATTTTAATACAGATATGAAATCTAGGTTCAACACAAGGCTGTCAGCCTACAGGAAATAAGAAGTGATCTGGAACTGGATAATAAAACAGACTAACTTGGAAATGTGCAACTGTGTATACCTGGAATGGGAAAATTTAATTCAGGATAGAAAGAATTTAACAATACTGAGTTTCTTCTTCCTTTTGAATGTGTGGCCTTACAGGGCAAGTTACAGCACTTCAGTAGGCACACCAGGTCAGAGATCTTCAATGCACAGAGAGCGAGCTGTTATCTAATACTGTGATCTTATAAGAAGTGAACAAAGCCTGCAGAAAATGGGGAAGCCAGTATGCTGCCACCAAACTGAAAAAAGAGACAATGAGCTGGAAGGCAGCTCCAAAGCCAAAGAGAGACTGAGATACAGACCTCTGATGTCCTGGAACTATGCAGAAGAGTGTTTTCAAGGAGTGTAGGAAAAGGCAGTCAAGGTCACTGGCTGGGGAACAAGAATGAGGGAGGGTTTTTTTTCTAGATTCTAGGAAAAAACATAGAGAAAAGAGAAGAATCACTTAAGAGAACAGGACCCTTGACAGAAGAATTCCCAGAACTTCTTTATTCTGTGGGCTGTTGGCTTTGTGAAGAAACTACATTATATAGCTGTATTAAAATTGTGCCAAAGGAGAAAAATTTAATAAGGCTGAAGATGGAAATGTGAAAGGAATCTGTTTAGTGTGAACAAGAGCGAAAAAGAAACAAAATTACCACTTTTTACCTCCCAAAACCCAGGAAGCAGTAGATTCTGACTCCTATTTCTGATGGTTAGTAATTTACAGCAGGTTTTCCATTTAAGTCTTAAGTTACCATGCCATGTGAGTAAAGATGGTGAAATTAGACCTATTTTCCTAGATTAAACTGCAATCCTGTAACTGCTGTACTCGTTGAGGTGCATGTACTGGTGTGGGAATAAATAGGGCTATGCTGGTGAAACCCTGGAAAGATTTGGTGCATATGAAAATATCTCAGGATTGTTGGTGGAAGGGCAAATGAACAATCTTCAAAGTGAAGGAAGATAGCTGAAGTCTGTGGCTTAGAAGCTCACTGTACGGTAGAAGACAGAGTACCATGGACACCTTATCAGGCTTGAAATTCTAAACTAGACTTCTGCAAGGACTAAGAATATTTGACTGTGTCCTTACATCATATCCATCTAATATTTTCAGCAAACTGTGTAATGTAACCTATGACCACAAATAATTACGCACTGCTCATGAAAAGAGTTTTCCCATCTAACACTGCAGTTACCTGAAGCTTGCCTCTGTGAAACTTCTACATACACAGCACCAAACAGCAGAAGAAACGCTGTCAAACCTCAGCTGTGCTGGGATTCTGCTGTCCTTCAAAATATATATTAGCATGCATGACCATGTTGATATGTTTGAAACGCTTGTGCTGACATGTCCAGAAAAGGATATGACATCTGTGATTTTAGCCCTCCATGCCATTTATTTGCATACCATTGTCTGAGGCCATCAGGAGTGTGCATGAATTCTATGTATTTGCCACAATAAAAAACACACATAAAGCTTCTCAGATGCACAATGGGGAGTTCATTGACTACACAAGATTTTACATTTTTTGCAGCAATTTCAGAGTTTCAAGTACAAAACACTGTTCAAAAGGGACACTGGATCAATTTGTGACTACAGCTGAGGAATGTGGGATCCATAAACCAGTGAATGGGTCTCCCTCATCCATATGTAGACTTAGATTGCCACTCTTCAGGGAATATTTCCAATGATAGTCCCTCTTAAATAACAGCAATGCAAGAGTTATTCAATAAAGGTCACCAATACCTACTAGAATTTGCATTATTTTTAAATCTTTCAATTAAATGTTGAGTGATTTCAATTAAAAGTCAAAAGTAGAATTGCTAGCAGAAAACAATGCAAGCTTTTCTTTAAAACAGTGTATCTTTCAGTTAAGAGGAAAGAATGTCACACACTGATAGAGAAGAATCCCAGGTTAGTAATGCAAACTTTACTTCACTGAGCATTAATAACACTCGACAAAAATCCTATGAGTCTGACTCAAGTTTTGTGTCAAGTGTAGTAAATTATCCATAATTCTGCTAAATTACACCTGGGTAAAAAATCTGTGAAACATACAGAAGGAGCAAACATGCTTACAAAGGGCAGAAACATAAAGAAATTGAATAGAAATCTGATGTCTTGAGAGATTTTGATATGCAATGTTATGTCCCAAGTAATCTTTAAAAACTTTTGATGAAAATCATAAACCAAATCTGCCATATCATCCATCTCACTAGAAGATTTCACCCCTGAAGCAAACCAAATAAAAATTTTCTGTGAATAAAAAATTTGAAAATGCTATTTTGCATTCTTTCAAAATAATACATTGCGAGAAGAGTTAAGATGAACATTTTAACTTCTTCTGGACAATAAATTCACCAAATTAATGGATAACTTGACCATAGTGTTCTCTTAAAGTGCACGTAAAAGAAGCTTGGTGATGAATGTATTTACTTCTTCATCTCATGCTGTGTAAAATGATTTCAGCAAACATTATTTATTCCTATATATTATGTTACTTTCAAAGTCAATTTTCATCTACATAATATCTAATACGCAAAGGGCAAGGTATACTTTCCTGGATTGGTCAGATCAAATCATCAGTTCATAAGTGGAACACCAATAATATGTGAAGTCTAATATTAACAGGGTATGTGATACATATATGGAGTTATAGAATTTGTAAGTTCCTCTAGAACATCAGCAAAACTGACATTCTTTGTAAATTTCATCTTTTTATGCACAGGTGAAAATTTTCCTTTCTCTTTAAAAGTGTTTATGCCAACAAAAACCTAAAATTGTATCCTGTTGCTCTGCCCTATGCTTATTCTGATGTAAATCAAGTGTTATTCCCTCCAAGTGTAGTTTTATCACACTAAAAGTGTTGAAAGGAACACTGAAACTGCCTTAAAAATAATTTTTCTCCATCAATGTGGATAGGACATTTGTGAAAAAATGATAAATTGACATCCGTGAATAAACATTAATATAAAAATAACATATTTCTAGGCATTTCTAAATGAGTCTAATGAAATATATCTATTCAAAGTCATATATTTGAAATAATTCTGCAAGAAAAAGTGAATTCATTCCAGTTGCAAGTAAAAGTTTCTCATAGGAATGGAAATTGATGCAATAAATTGAGGCAGCTTACTGTTGTTTCTCTCCAGTTTTTCACTTACACAACTAGAATTGTTTCTCTGAGCTCATCTCTTAGAGAAAGATGACTCACAGTGCTTGTGGTTAATAATCTTTCAATGAAGAGAAAGTTAAAGCTTCCTTTTCAGTTTTGTGTGTCTTTTTAATATGCATTAACTCAACTAACTGAGAAAAGTGTCAAAATGTATTTTGGAGGGAAAAACAAAGCAAAACCAGTTTTTACTGAAATTATTTCCTCTCTCCACCCAGTAAAAAGAAGAGTCTCAGGCTCAGTGAAAGATGAAAGAAAAATGCACATGAATCAATTATGAAAAAGAGAAAGTTTCTTTGGATGAGACCATGCTGACTGGAGTTAAGATAGGCTTTGTTCATATCTGCAAGTTACATGGAGAGTACTTTTCAGCGGAACAGAAAAGGGGGATTTGGGAGTGTTTGGCTGCTTAACACTATAGTGCTTCAGAGTCCATGTGAAAATTTGCTGCTAGCTATTAATCATCATTGTGTCTCTGCAAAGAAGCTGTTACAATGATGACTATATATCATTATATTCCCACTGTAAGTAACGAATCAGAGCACTGGGAAAGTTGGATAAGAACGGCTGGCAAACTTTTAAGCTGTGGAATCTATTTAAATAAATTTACATCACATTTGCTACTTTGGCTGGCATGGGAATCATACTTTAACATGAAACAGTATGCTATGTTCATGGGTCCTGGTCTTTTATTCTCCTGTCTCTGAACCTACTTTCCAGGTCAGCTTTTGCCAGTGCTGACAGCACGCTTTTCTCATAGCCTCTTCTTCTCATAGCCTTTGGTTGCTTTCAAGTTCAATTTAGCACAATGAAGTTGTTATGCATGACAGTTTGGAGAGCAGAATAGGTGGTGTCTGAGCCTGCTGTGTCTCTACAAAGTGGGCTCATTCTCTGCAAGCCAGCTCAGTTGCTGAAGCCTTGCTGGTGGGACACTGCAGTGGACTTCCAGATGTTCCCATCCTGACAAAAACAATTAGCTTCAAACTGCAAGAAGCCTCAGGGTCACCCTTTTCTTTCAGTGAGACTGCATCATTTAATATGCTGCAGCGGATTTCAAATTCATGTTGATTTATCCTGTTGTACTCTTCCTTTATGGTCTTTATTTATAGATGTGTAAAGCAACCAGGAAAGTTTGAGTCTCACACAGTTCAGGAGTTGTATTAGAAATCTAAACCATTGTTTTATGTTTATTTTACAAAGTACTAGACTTGAAACATGTCAGGCTTAATTCTGTTAGGCTGAACTGCCTAAAACAGAGCCCTGAGGTTCCTCAAACAGAACCTGAAAGTGTCTCTTCTGCTAACCGTCAGCAAAAAGCCAACAATAAACAACCCCCAAACGTTCAAGATGCCAGCACAGCCATTTGCTACAAGAATTCTGAAAAGAACTGAAAACCATTTACAAGTGGCAAATTATGCAACTATTAAAAATAAGTTCATCTTGAGCCTGTATTGAGGTGCTGCAAGCTGCCTGTTCTTGCCAGGCAGAGCTGTTTGTGTTCACTGCTAAGAACCTCGTAGGCCACTGAATTCAGTAGTACAATACAGCTGCTACTCCTACAGGATAAATATAACTTTATTTTGACAATAACTTAGCTATTAACACAATGATAGCGTTCTTATTTTTCCTTATCAGGCTCTGCTAGCACTGCTACGACAAAGCAAGCCAGTTGCACACTACTTGAGTGCACACTGCTAACAGCAGGTAGCTGCTTTTTAGATTCCCCAGTAAAACAGGATCTGTTGCCTTCCTTATATATTTCGGTATTTACTGGATAAACCCATCAAATAACTTTCATTCTAGATTAAAAGTTATACCAAAGAGTACTTAGAATAGCAAGATGTTTCCGCCCTCTTTGTTTATTGCTTCCCCTCTCCACACCCCTCCTATTTTCTTTCTTATTTTTCTGTTTTTAATCTCAGGAAAAAAAATATTATCAAAATTCTTCCTTTGTAAACTGCTTGATTTGGCTTTGTCTTTTTGAAAGGTAAAATCCAATTATGCCATCAAGTCTTTTATGTCTTAAAATTATTTCTGTTTATCTAAAGAATCAGATAATGTATTCAAATGTCTAGTTTTGAATAACACAAAATGCATTTATTACAGATGCAAAAAACATTTAAAAATCTGGACTAATTGCAATTTGAGTTTCAGAAGTCTGTTTTTCTACCAGTTTATTAACCTTCCTTCAACAATGCATGAGTACAACTTGGTGTAATTAGCAGGCTACAACAAAAATTAAAATAATCTGTATTATATTAAAGACCAGATATAGATTTCTTGGTCAAAAAAGGAAGAGGGAATAAGAATACTTGACTTCTGATGTAATTTATTCAAATTGTAAGACCACCAGAGCTATTCTTAACTATTGGGTACAGAAATTTTTCCCTGTCATTCATTCACAAAATGGCCAAACGTTACTTTTGCAATATTGCCACAGCTAAACATTTCCATTATTTATGAGTGATCTCAGGGGAAGAATTTGTGATACATTATGGTGTTTACTCCTTATTTAAGTAGAGGAGTATAATGAGTTGTGTCAATAAGAAAGCAAGTTAATCTGTTAAACAAAATGTTGCGTGAACCAACCTTTAAAATTCCAAGAAGAACCTTTGCTTGATGTATTTTAGCCAAGAAATATGGCTTTGCTGTACTTCTTCAACCACCAGTGATATAGGTCTCCCTGATTTTTCAGTAGAAGATTTAGGTCTACAAAATGGAAAAAAAGCCATTGAAATAAAAGATTTCTCAGGACAAAATGGAATGAGGAAGAGGAAGGGGAAGGGGAAGGGGAAGGGGAAGGAAAGGAAAGGAAAGGAAAGGAAAGGAAAGGAAAGGAAAGGAAAGGAAAGGAAAGGAAAGGAAAGGAAAGGAAAGGAAAGGAAAGGAAAGGAAAGGAAAGGAAAGGAAAGGAAAGGAAAGGAAAGGAAAGGAAAGGAATCAGAACAGCAACACAGCCTTGAAGCCAATTGAATTCAAATACATGACCACTATAAATCATGAATGTCCTAAGCAAGAATGTATATGGTTGTGTCAAAAAATGGAGACCCTAATTTTGTGTCTATAAAAATAAAATATTTAAATTCTCTAAGTCAGTTTTATAATAATTTTGTTGTGGTCATCATGGCCTCAGTGCAAGAGACAAAGTTTACAGGAAAGTTCATATGTCTTATGAGGCTGGCCTGTTAAGAAATGTTCACAAATTTGAAAGTTTCCCTTTTCTTTTATCCTCTCAGTTGAGTTAACAAAAGATTTTACATCTCCCATAAAGCTGTTTAGGGGTTTCAGAAAAGGTTTTATTCCTAATTATCCTGTTTTTATAAAAATTTACTATTGCAAAACCTGCTGATGCTGATAGGGATTGCTGGCTTCACAAAACATCCAAACCAGGCAAAATCAGTCTCAGAAGTCTACTTTGAGAGTTTTGGTTTTTACTAGCATGGCCTTATAAATCATCCAGAAATACAGATGCTGATGTGAGAAAAATATCCATACTTACTCTAGCTAAGTAATGTTGCAATGTTGTAGTGTATTTGTGTTTGCACAGACACACAAAGTGGTGGCAGAATCGCATGTAAAAAACCTTATTGTACTACACTGATGTTCTTTGCTGTTGTTGTGCTGTTATCTCATAGTCATTTAGCATTGCTGTCTCTTTTCTTAGTTTCCCAAGAAACATAGCACAAAGAGTAGTGAAGGCAGATTTTTCGGGCTCCAAGTCCATTGCTCTCCAAGCATTTCTTGGAGTAGAGTCATGGTGTTGCCTAAATCTTCTCCTGCAAATAAAGCCAGATGCAGAACATAGCTGGTGTTTCCATCTTCTTGGGACACAGTGGGGTCTTCCTTGTAATGAAATTGATATTTTAATTTTCTGATGCCTGTTGCAGAGTGAGTTTGGGAGTGATGAAGCATGAAACATCACTTTGGCAATGTATTCATGTCCTCACAAGAATATAAAATTTATATCGTGACTTTTAAGGACCCAGGTTGCAATGAAACCCATGAAACTGGAAACTACCCAGAAAACACACACCATTCAGATTAAACACAAATATCTGGTAAAGCTGAGTTGAAGAAGCTGACTGACTCATTCTGGTGTAATGAGAACTCAGTCAATGCCTAAATTCAGACATTGAGTTTCTTGCAACCTGCAGGACACAACTGGCTTCATCTGTACCCAAAATGCATTGGCTTAAAAAGAACAGGAGGAAGTTGAGAAAAGGTTCATTTAAACCTTTCCAGCTGCATTGGTGTAGTGTGATGTGAAGTCAAGTACACTTGTAAACTTGTGGAAACAAACTTGGGAGCCTTTGGATGAGTGACCATGATTGATAACAGTAACTCACTGCCCTTGACATAAAAGGGAAAGATCACACAAACTAAAGGGGATTAAATAACCTCAATTGTATTTATAATCATTGCAAAGGAATTGTCTACTACCAGATACTATATCTGTAAGGAATAGCTGGTTTGCCTGTCAGCTGTACATTTTTTGACAAGTTAAAGCTGGATGTCTGTCTGAGTCATAACATTTATATGAGTTAGGTCTCTGGTTACCAAGTCTGTCCTATGATGACTGTGACAGAAACAAAAAGCCTGTCAGCCAGAGTCAGATCTTTCTGGCCATCCCTCAAGTGTCTCCTCACCTCCTGCTAGACAGTTTACCAGGTGTCTGATCCTGTAATTTTAAAAGCTGCTAACTTACCCAGTGACAATGGAGTGATTGGAATTTTATTTTGCACTGGAGATCCAGATTGAATGATTGAGACCTGGGTAAGATCTGGTTGATAAAGTGTAAAGCCAACTGGAGGTAGATGGGACTCTCAGCAGAGAGTAAGTCAGTGGTGCCTCAGCTGGAGACAACCATTGCCGTTCAGAGCTCCTTCACATCATCACTAGAGCATCTGTTGTTACCTGCATTACAATATATATGCTTTCATGGTCTGAATACAGTGCTTCATCATTGCCAACAAGGCCTAATGCATGCTTTTATCAGGCTGGGTCAGATAGCTGGGATGTAACTAAAGATGTTGTCAGCTGCTGCCTGTTCACTGGTTTCTGTCAAATTAGTTTGAAGGCCTTGGGCTGGTTCCCAATGGACAGGTGTCTATATCAGAGAACAATGGCAACAAGTGACACTAATCGGCACCCATGTCAACTGCCTCAGCAGCTTGCAGCCTCTAAAGGTGGTCCCTCCCCATCAGACTAGGCATACTGGTGGTAAGTTTGCTCTGCTGCAGGTTGTCCTGCAGCAGGACTGTGACAAGTAGCTCAAGCAGACAGGGAAAAAAAAACCATAAGGAAATAGTTTTGTATGGTAAACTCTGTATTTTTGAGTAGAGCATTTAGCAACCAATAGCTTCTGATATATAACTAATGCAATTGCAAAGTTTACTGTGGTCTTGAGGCCTGGTTGTACACACTTCCAAGACCTTGATCAAGCATCAAGACAAACATTAAAACAAATATATCCAGAGCAAGTTCAAGCAAAACAAACTTTCTTCTGACCTTATTGTTCAAAGAGCAGTATAACGAGTTTTAAAGGTTCCTGTAGCACATAACACCAATATTTTCTCACTTTATATTTTCTCTCCTGTGCACTGCTTTCCCAAACCCCAAAGTATTCAATTTATACAACTGTGCTTACAGGTAAAGCATATTCTTTGAATAAGCAATCAACAGCAATCTCTGCAGGCCTAGTGCAGGAAAACATTTAATAAAGACACACATTTGCTGTTTTCTGTATAAAAACACTTTATTACTATGTGTCATGGTTTGATACTGGCAAAACGCCAGGCACACACGAAAGTCACTCTCTCACCCTTCCCTGCCATAGCTGGGCAGAGGAGAGGAAAAAAAAAAATTAACATGAGCTGAAATAAGGACCGGAAGAAAACACACCAAAGGCAACACAAGCTCAAACTTAAAGGTACAAAATGATTTATTACTAACAGAATCAGAGGAGGATAATGAGAAGTAAAATAAGCCCTTAAAACACGTTTTTCCCCTCAGTCCCTCCCTCCTTCCCACCGACAGCGCAGGCAGACAGGGCATGGAGGTTTGGTCAGTTCATCACCCGAGTTTTCCTTCTGCTGCTCAGGGAGAGGAGCCCTTCCCCTCCTGCACCATGGGGTCCCTTAGACAGGAGACAGTTCTCAGTGAACTTCCCCAGCCTGGCTCCACTCTCACGAGCAGCAGTTCTCCCAACAGTGCTGCAATGTGAGCCCCTCCCACGGGCACACAGTCCTCCCAAAACTGCTGCGGGTGGGTCACTCATCCACGGGGTGCAGTCCTCCAAGGCCAGGCTGCTCCAGCCTGGGAGCAGGGCCCCTCTCTCCACCGGGTCTCCCACTGGATCCCAGCCTCCTCCAGGCATCCACCCGCTCCGGCGTGGGCACCTCCCCCAGGGGCTGCGGGTGGATCTCTGCATCCCCCGTGGGTCCCATGGGCTGCAGGGGCACAGCTGCTTCACCAGGGTCCTCACCACGGCCTGCAGAGGAACCTCGGCTCCAGAGCCTGGAGCACCTCCTGCCCCTCCTTCTGCACTGACCTTGGTGTCTCCGTGTTGTTTCCCTCACATGTTCTCACCTCCTCCTCTTCTCTGGCTAGAGGAAAAATACTGTGCCTCTTTTGTTTTGATTTTCTTCTTAAATGGGTCATCACAGAGGTGTTACCAACCTCTCTAACTGGCCCAGCTTTGGCCAGCAGCGCGTCCATCCTCAGAGCCATCAGGGATTGGCTCTGCTGGACATAGCGGGAGCTTCCAGCAGCTTCTCACAGAAGCCACCTCTGTGGCTCTCCCGCTACCAAAAACCACGCCGTGCCAAACCAACACACCATGGCTCAGATAAGCACCACAACTTAAGTTGTCTTCCAAAGTTTGGCAGGCTTCAATAGACTCATTAGTGAGTTTTTCTTTAGGACCAATGAAGCTCAAAGAGCCCAAAACAATTAAGCTAATCACTGTCTCTTTCCCTGTCTCAAGTTCATATTGCCCCCCTTTTTCACTGCAGACTTTATTTCTTAGCAATTGGATTTCAAAACAGGTAATTATCTACATTTTTTTTCCTTTGTACATTTTTATGTGTTTTGGGGTGGTTTTTTCGGATTTTTTGTTTTGTTTTGTTTTGTTTTGTTTTCTGCAGATGCTTGTATTTAAATCGGCATGGTAAATGGCAGGGTTCTTCAGGTAATCTTTCACTGGACAGCAATGACCTGGCATTAAAATGTAGATAACATAACCTCAATTAAAGCTTTAAAAAGACATAGGTAAATGGGTGGATCAAACAAAAAAACCCCTGTATTGTTAGGAGCGGCGTTTGGCAAGCCACAGTCCCAATGGTTCAGCTAATGAATAACCTGAGGCTGTATCAGCAGCCCTGAACAAGCACCCGCGGGAGTGCGATGGTATCAGTTGACTGGCTCTTTGCAGCACCTGTAAAGTACCCTGGAATGTGTCAGTGGGGGGAAGGCATTCAGACAATGAAGCCATGACAGCTGAATGTCGGCAGCGACCTGGAACATCAGCCAGTCCCACCATCCCAGTGACTTCAGCTGCAGTGTGGACATGCGGGGATGGATGGATAGATGGACAGACCTTCGGCACCACCTGTCACTTCCCAGGCTCTGGGCTCCTTGCTTTGAAATGACAATTTCAGCATGAGGAGAGACCCTGCTAATAAGTGATTTGGAGTGCTCACTTACTAGCGATGTTGCTTACTAGCGGTATGCTCAGCATCCTAATCAGACCCTCACTGGCATTTTCACAGCAGAAAACAAAGCAAAAATAAAAACAGCTGGCACTGATCAAATGTCAGCATCTACGGATGAAGGAGGCCCAAGAAGCTGTGCACAAGAAGCTTGCACAAGCAGCAAGGGTTTTTCTTCTTGAATGTTGCACTTTGAAGACTACGTTTTACTGATATGAACAGCACATGATTTCTCACTTCGAGAAAGGAACAGCTGGCGTCTGGCATGTTTTGTAACAGAAAACAACAGAATTTTCCCAATGACCAGCCCTTGTGGATTACATGTTAGCAGCATGCTGTTCTTAAGACACATGCATGACACAGGAGAGACCTGCAAATCTCTCTGTGGCAAAGCACATCCATATAGACCAGCAATATCAACATCACCAGCAATAAGCAAAGAGAAATCCTCTGTGGAATACATTGCTTGGGCCATTCCCACCTTCCCTTTTCTTCCAGAAGGGGTGTCAGAACAAACATTCACACTGAGGAAGGCAGAGTCCTCCCATGGCTCCTCATTCCCATCTCATAGTTGTGCTGATGACACGACAAATTATTTTTTAGGGTGGGTTAATGTAAATTAAATATAAACAAAACAGCAATACTTTTCTGTTTGTTGATAAACTGTTATCAGGAATAAACGTTCATGGCATAGAATGAAGACATTTCCCATTTCTCAAGCACCTGGCCCATCACACCAAGCCTATTGAATATTCTCACAGCATGTTTGTAAGTTTCCCACTTAAGATGAATTGAAAACAAGTCTAGTTTTGACTAACAATGCTGTCCCAACTTGGTCTCATCCTTTTCATATGGCAGGTAGAAACGGGACAATCTTTGGCTATAAATGAACATGATTCAAGATAAACCACATGTCATGAACAATTTCTGGCTCAGACCACATCTTCTGTAATGTAGGAACTAATGCGGGAAACATTGTTGACGGTTGTGGGAAATAATCCAATCTCCTTTTTGGCTCTGGACATGGAGGTAAAAGGGAAAAAAAAAGAGAAATTATACTACCAAAAAATTCAGACTTGTTTGAAGAAATTTTTTTCTTAGTTTCCGATGAAATTATTTATTCTTTCAGTGAAGCATCAAAGCAAAAACCAAAAATCTGTATGGTTAGTTTATTGTTTTTGGTTTTTTTCCCTCTGGAAACAATTTTTGCATTAAAAATTGAAAAAATTGACTCAGTTGACAAACATTGCTGGTCTTCATTCTCAGTGATGGACTCTGGAAAAATGGAATAACACTTTTATTTTAAAAATACTTATAGCATTTGAAAAATAGTACTTTAACATTACAGTAAATCATAAGGAGAGCCTGCAAGAAATCTGGAGAGGAACGTTTTACAAGAGCATGTAGTCATAGGACGAGGGGAAATACCTTCAAAAAGCTATAGTAGGTTTAGATTGGATACTAGGAGGAATATTTTTCCTGTAAGGGTGGTGAGACACTGGAACAGGTTGTCAAGAGAAGTTGTGGGTGCCCCATGCCTGAATGGGGTTTAGAGCCACCTGGTCCAGTTGAGGGTGTCCCTGACCATGGCAAGGAGATTGGAACAGGTGATATTTTAGGTGTCTTCCAAACCAAACCATTCTGTGATTCTATAGACATATAATGTTTGTGATTTGACAGAAATGTTTTCTTTATGGGGAGATAAATACATTAAAGCCTGATCTTCATTTCCTAATCATAAGCAACACAAATTGGCTGCTGTTGGACTAAATCTACAACAGCACTGTTGTTATGAAGAAGATAATTTATTAAACAAAGATGTGGTGAACATGTCAGTTGAAGTCTATACTTCAAAGAAAAGAATTCACAGATATTTCAGAATAAGCCACTTGTGGGAAAATGTCAAGCTGTGATCAGGACAAACATTTAGTCATAATGAAATCAAAGTATAATGAGCCATTGCATTTCTAAGAGCATGAAGTAACAGATGAGCCTGGTGCTTCTCTCCCTTACATAAACACCAAAAAAGTACAACGGCAGTGAACAGGAATAGAAGAATTTTCCCTACCAGGCATATAAGCAGCTCCCATAACATGGAAACAAGGAAGGTTTGAACTGGGAAATGACACAAGCCTTTACAGCACACTTTCCTTGAGGTTTTCCAATGATTTCTGCATGGAATTGCCAGTTTATTTCTATTAGCTTCTATCCTCAGCTTCTGTGTGCTACTTTCCAAAGGGCCCTGTGTGCTGCTCATCACAACACCAGGGGAAGCTTTGCCAGCGTGCCTTTTAAGTCACTTTTGCTGTTGTTCATCCAGAGGGCTCTGGAGCCACAACACTTTTTAACTGTCACTGATTTGAAGGATGTGCTGGATCCATAGTCCTGATCCCATTCCCTCTGTATGTACCGGTTTTCTTTTTTTCTCTTAGAAGAAAATGGAGAGCTTTATGGAATTCTCAAAGTTTTTCTTCCTTTTACTCAAATTTCTTTATGAGCACAATACCACAGTTTTATACTTGTACCCAGTAATAATTGCAGGTGCAGTTTTGGCACAAAAGTACAAACTGCAAATTGTTTTATAATCTAGTGAGAAATAAATTATTTCACATGGCCTTAACTACTAACAGAAGATAATAAAGGTTGGTTGTGAGTCATTGCATATGGGCAAGAGTAGTCCTCAACTCCTATGTGCAACCATTGTGCACCTTTTCAGCAGGTGCAGTCTGAGCCAAACATAGGGATGAACAACATCTTCAAGCTCTCCAGCTGGCACAGGGATGCAGGGATTGAGGGGTAGTTTACTACTGGAAGAGGTCACCTACAAGTGATTAGTATTCTGAGGAGTAAAAAGTGAGCAAAAAAAAAAAAAGTAAAGAGATGAGATTATTGGAACACAATAGTGAGAACACTTAGGAATATAGATAACCTTCATCATATGAATAGTCCCACAAAAGTCAACAAAGCTTTGTGTGCTTCACTGGTAACAATTCAGGGCACTTGGTGATATCTCTTTTTATTTTGAATCATTGATGTTTATGTGAATTAGGTTCACTCAAGAAATACATTACCTAAAGAATATTTTTGTATTTATTTTGACAAAATGTACAGCTATGGTATGAATTTTCTGAATGCCAGAGACTAAAACACCTTTTACAAATATGCTGACATTGATCATAAACTAATATCTTGCAAATTACTTGTGTTTCTCTCACATTCACATTTATTCCGTCTGGGCTTAGCCCTGCAAACAATTATTTACTTCACTAAGTTTTTCCACGTAAGGCTTCTCATGGCAGTCTGAGGGCCTATCCTCACCAAAAGGATAGCTGTTTGAGCACTTCCCTAAGCTTTCTAACTAATAATTTCCACTTGAAGGATTTTCACATGATACTTAAAACTAAGAATCATCTCCTTCATTAAAATGCACAACTACCAAAATGAAGGGTGTCCTAAGCTCTCCCGATAAAGAGTTTTCTTTGGGTTTCTTGTACCCAAAAGAGCAGCCACATGCATTTGTGACACTTCTCTGGAGGGAAGAGTGCCTCCCAATTAGGCTTCAAAATCCTAGAGATTTGCACCACCCAACCAAGTGCCTTATTGTGTCCAGCCGAAGTAAAGCTTGGCTGTGAACAAGTGAGCAAGGGGCTACTGCAAAGTGAATTCAGGGACCCAACAAGAGCACTAGTGTCTGTGGAGGCAGATCAACCTAGCACAGCTGCATGAGTGGGGAAAATCAGAAGGTGACCTTACAAAAGGAGAGTCAGAAGGCTGGAGGGTGGTTGAAAAATAGGGGTGTGGGAGAAAATGCAGTGAGAGGAAAAGAAAAGGGGAAAGGAAACAAACTGAAGAAACAGAAGGCAAGGAATGAGGGTAACACCTCTGAAGGTAAAGACTGACAAAAAAAAAGTCCAGCAATGGTGAGCTAAGAGAAAAAACAGTCATAGGAAATGCTAAATTACATCTTGGAAAACTGATAGAAACTTAAAAGGGCTCAACAAAAAGCTGAGTGATACACACAAAGCTGTGGGGAGGGATAAGTCTCTAGCATGGCCCAGTATTTAGCACTAATATTTTTGTAAGAAAGTTGAACAAGATAATTGAAGTGTCTGCTGGAAAACAGAAGGCCTAGAGGCAGACCACACCGCTACTTAGATTTCTATATATTTCTATGTTGGTGCCAAATTTGAAACAGGGTTAGGAAGTTACTGTGACCTCCAGTATTCTATGTTCTCCTCTGTAAGTTTCCAAACCAACCCTGACAGGGTTGACTTTTATTCTTAGCACTTAAAGATTGTTTTGCCTGAGGAATACACTAAAAATCAGATATTTCCAAAATATCCCTCACTGCAGAAACACTAAATTTCTTTAAGGAACTGCAAAATGTCTCTACTTTGTACAGCAATCATTACAATCCTTGCTCTGTAAAACACATAGCTGATACTGTTTGAATTTGCCACTTCACTGTACTTGAGCAGAGCTCACTGGATGTGGATAGATGCAACCAAGAGTAGTTTTAGATTGTATATTAGGAAGAAATTCTTCTCTAAGAGGGTGGTGAGACACTGGAAGAAGAGAAATTGTGGATGTCTCTGAGAAGGTTCAGGGCCTGGTTGGACAGGGCTTGAAGCAACCTGGTCTTGTGGAAGGCATCCCTGTCGATGACAGCAGAGTTGGAAAAAGAAGATCTTTAAGGTGCCTTCCAACCCAAACCATTCTATGATCCTGTGATCAATCTGCCCAGTGCCTGTTTCCCCTCCTTTATCTAGTGCTTCACTTACTCTGTGCAGCCAGTGGGGCTGGTGAACTTCTCTGGATAATATCAGTACTGTTTTGTTCAGGGTTGTAAGAGACTGGAATGTTAATGGTTAATGAGTCCAAATGTTCTGCCATTTGTGAAGGCAGGAGGGTGCTTTGCTGAGGCCAGATTTGCAGTCACCGCTCAACTGAGGGGAAGGCAGAGAGCTTTTTATGCTGGGGTTTGAGCCACTTAAGGGAGAAGGCTGATAGGCAGCAGACTCTGCCGGGGAAGGATAGTGCTTTTTATCATGCCAATGTCCTCCCTCACACAACTGGGTCAGTTTTAAAACTCCTCCCCTCCCCTCCCCTGTAGGCCTGAGGTTGATTCATCCCTTCTGATGGGGCATAACTGGCTCAACCACGCTGATGAGAGAGGCAGCTGTCACCTTAGAAAGGGTCATAAACCATCAAAGACCCCCAGAGTGCGCCCAGACTTCACTCCTCAGGCCTTCCACCAGAGCACTGCACAAGATCCACGGTGTTACAACAGAACTACAGTGTTGAAATAGACAGAGTAATACCCCTTCCTCCCGCCTAGGGAAGGTACCTGAGCAGTCCACCTAAACCTAAATGTATATTAACCAATTGGACTTGTGTTTCATGGGCTGTTCCCAACCCCCAACGGATCAAGACTGTGACCATCACCTCTACAAATGGACACTGAAATTGCAACCATCAAGGCTAGATCCATAGGTGGTGGTACCTTTCTACTCTTACCCTTTCTTTCACTTTCTTTCTTTTATGCTTTTATGTTGCTATAGTACTACAGATAATGATAACAGAAATGGTTACATATCTGCTTTCCGTCATAACCAATTTGTTCTAAAATAAACCCATATATATATGTATATGTATATATATTTATTATACACACAAATCATTCCGTGTCATTCACTCAATCTGCCCCAAGGGATCTTTTAACAAGAACCTGGGTTACCCTCACCTTCTGGGGCAGGTAATAACAAGAGTCCACCCAGGACATCCTTACAGACACCATCTGATCTCACCAGTTCTATGCTGTTATGTACATGAGGGCTTTTAATGCAATTCCCCAACGTTAATAAATTGAATACTTCTACAGTTTCACAAAGCTATAAATAAATTTTACTGTTTATATTTATTTCAGTATGAGTGAATCTACTTAATCAGAATGAATTTGTCCTCATGAGGCAGACCTTCCTCACAAAGATGTCTCTGGCAGGGCTGAGAACAAAATCTAAGTCCTATATATTTGTTGAATGATTTTCCTTATTCAAAGAAACTATTCTCAACACAGAAAAATATTGTTCAAAAACTAGGACAACAAAGTTAAAATCATTTTCTCTCCCACTCAGCACAGCAGTTAAACCTGCGCATGTCTTTTAACTCTGAGAATACAGTTTATCATGAGTTCACATCAAATTAGCTTCAAGGTACTCAGTATCTTGCAGACTTGCTCTGGTGATTTTGTTAGGATTATTAATATTCCTTTCTCAGTTTAGTTGTGCAATTTTCATTCACCTTATGTGTCATTGACTAAGTAAGTAGTGCTGGTGAAAACTATTCACAGGAATACTACAGAATTAAGTAAAAAATGGCGTATTCAAAACCTTATTAAACGATTAATTATAAACAACATAGCAATATTTCATCTTAGTAGCTTTTTATTCTCCTTTATTCATTAAATTTCCTAATAAAGAAGAAATGAAAACACAAGCTTTACAAATTATTGCTGGGTGTGTTTTTCCTTAAGCTATGTAAGAATGAATCTGTTGTTTTATATTATACTTGCTATTTTTATATTATGCTTGACATATTAATTTTTAAAGTAATAGTGTAGTAATATACGAAAAGCATGAAAATTTACTTATAGAAATGAAAAATTTGATACATAGTGCATGTCTATATGCATATTTACATACAAGTGTGTATATTGAAATAGGCATATATGTATTTATGTATATATGTACACATGTATTTTATATATTTAGACTTAAATTTTAATATGATATGATCACAGTATATAACATAAATTATATATAATATACAATATCTATTTCAGTGTGTATATATATGTATATGTATGTGTATCTACATTTTGCAGGTTCTGCATGTACATACCGGACATTGCAATCTTGTCTATATGGAGGTATGTATATATGTGTTTATATATAAATATTCACTTTCTGAAAAAAACCCCAAACAACTTTCTGATTTTTTTAAACACTTTGTAATTTTTTTTTCTTTGGCCTTCAAATAAAACAGAACTAGAAGGCGGGCATTATCAAAATATTTATTTGGAAAAAGTTTCAATATTCTCCCCAAAGGACTATGCTTATGCTGTCTAATTTTTCTCAAAAGCTGTTTAAACATAAAATACAAAGAAATTTCAGCTAATTTTCCCTAGTATGTGAAGGCTGCAGTACCCTTGACTGGCCAACAACAGATTTTTTAAAAAAGTGGTTATCTTAATATTCTCTCTACAGATCTGGCACATATGCAATCACATATTTAAATGAAAAAGATAAAAGCCAGGTATACAGGAACTACAGAGAATAATTAAATTCTGTATGATACTGGTGTGTGTTAGGACCTCATGACATACCTGTTTAGCATATGCTAAACAATGCCTTCATGTGCTGTTTTTTTAATATTATAATTGTATATTTAACCAGAAACTCTTAAAAGGACAAATAATCACCCATGAGACAGTGCAGGTGTACTTTGCATAATTCTCTCATATACTTGATTGCACTAGCTACACGTCTAAGAATATATTTAACTGTTCTGTAATGGATAACAAACTTAGATTCTGTTATTACAAATTTCACTTATTTGTATAAAGAAAAATATGATCTTGTAGTTGCAAACTACACTATTATTGGTTTTATATTATCGTATTTCTGGAAACATCATTTAACTCTTTTGCCCTACCTTGAAAATGGTGCTGCTCAGTTTAACAACAACCACCATCACAAAACCCCCCATATGTTTATGGTACTGAATAAGCAGCCTCAAAAAATAGCACAGAATCACAACGGTGGGTGTCTGTTTAGTAAACATAGTACCAAATAATATAACGAGGATTACTACCAAAAGTAGGATTTTTTCCCCCATGGTCTCTCTGAACCTGCAGAATCATTTCCCGAAGAAAAGCATTTTCTTTTGATAGTCTTAAATAATAAAAAACACTAGACCATTATACGTTGAAAAGGTAACACTAAGTTTCATAACAGAAAGGTATTTCTTATTTTTTGTGAAATAAAATTAAATTATTGATATGTGATAACAATACTAAGCATTGCAATGATGAAACAAGGCTTGTGATAACATTACTAAACATTGCAAAAATGAAACAGGGCTTATATTAACTGAGGTCACAGAGGGTGGAATCCTTGTGAAATAGGTCTTGTTTTGCAATTCAAATGCATCATAAACATTTTTTCTTCTTGCCACCTAGTCAGCAGTGAGTCAGTATTTGGAAACATATTGAAATGCAAGTTTTGGTAAATGTAACATACAAACAGTATTTTAGCCTATTGGAGACCTTGCATTACATGCCAGCATTTACAAAACTATGTGTTTTTATATACTTCAAATATTTACACAGTTTGTTGTGGTAGCAGAGCATACGTTGAAAGGAACTGAACTTTACAAAAATGTATTAAATCATCCTTGGACAAAATTTGGCAGTACCAAACACAAAATGTAGAGGATTTTTCATCTTGCAAAATTGTCGTTTAAGAATCAGATACTTTTGTGTACAAAAGACTGCCTTCTGCACCATTGTTTTATAGTGAGAGTCTGCCTTCAGACTTTCACCTAGGTTTTTGGGATAGGGAATTATTATAGATCTTTCTTTTACAGGCTCTATGAACATCCTGAAGCTTGGCAAACAGATCATTCAATGAAGATTCCCTTGTCTTCTTTAGAATAATAACATTTAAAACAGACTCTACCAGCATCCTGTAGTTGACAGATAGTTCAATACAGCATTATAAAAGGGAGACTTCACATTGGGTCTGTGAAGAGCACACCCCCCTCTGCAGATGACTGAATACTTACAGCAATGACAATGATGGCACCATCATGCCTGTCAAACTCCTTGACCACTTTCAGGTAAATATGTACATGTCTGTGCAAGAAACACTTGAGAACTATTTTCAGCATTTGGCTTCCACGCACAAATGCTCAGCTGTGAAAATATGAAATCACTGACACAGAAATATTTCTTTGTGCACACATCCCTATCTGTAGCTTCATAATTTATGACTATAAACATTTAAATAACCTTCAGACTCCAAATTTTCTAGTGATACAAATTCAACAAATGGCTGTTTTCTCCCAGTTTGTTGTTCTGGTGATGTATATTCAAGCACCCAAGTTCTCACAGGTTTAGGTATATCTTTACATTTAAATATGCCTAATACAGGGCCAGATCCTGAATCTTTGCTGAGGAGGATTCTACAAGCCATGTTAGACAGATTTCCATTGTTTAATGCCAGCCTTTCCCTGCAGACAGTGTAGTTTACACAGTTGCAGACCAGGGCTTTAATTCTTCAAAATGCAAACACACAACTTCCAGTGGCTCCACCACAAATAGGATATGCAAAAAATTTTTGTGTTGGGACCATGATTAGGCCACCTTTCTCCAAGCACAGGATGAAGTGGGACTGGAGGAATAGAATCATAGAATATGCTGAGTTGGAAGGGACCCACAAGACTGACACTAACTCCTCACTACTTTCTGAGTTCTGTGCTCATGGTGAGCAGCATTTGGCCCCACAAGAAGCAGTGGTAGATCAGTGGAGTGGCTCATGGAGGAATGCATCATTCAGGGAGAAGATCTTGGAACCTGGTCGAGGAGTAACTTGTAGCCACTATGTGTTGATGTTGATCCAGAAGAGTAGATTGAGTTTAGAAAGACAAAAAGATGCACAGTTTATCATCCAAAAGCATGCAATCATATTAGTAGAGTGTGTAAGAGAAGTTCGCTGGGAGCTGTGCAGTACTGACAATGTCAGTGTTTTCAAAGCACGAAGGTGTTTTCAAAGGTTCGAGCGCCGTGGCAGTTGACAGAGCTGTTGTAAATGCGATTGTAGAGAACTGCAGTTTGCTGGGCTACCTGGCAATGGCATGATGTCCAAAAAAAGCACATATAACACCGCCTTGCTCATGTTGTGCTCTCACCTGCACAAAACCCGATAACATCCCAAACAACAAGAACAACAACCTCCCACAAATGAAGCATCATGTGCAGTGGTCCCTCTGTGATGGAATCTCATGGGGACAAAACCTGCATGTGTTAAGGAGGCCTAATCTTTATTTTGTGTTTGTTTCCTCTTCAGGCTCTAATGGCGGCTCTGCCCCCACACTGAAGTCTTGATGAGAAAATGGTATGACAAGTTTGGCTTCTCCCCATGCAGCTGGCACTGCTGATGCCAGAAGCCGGAGCCTGCTGCAGCAGGATCAGGAGGGGCTCCTCTGGAGCGGGGTCTGGCTGTCGGTTTCCCACCCTCCTCCCAGCAACCAGCTCCCTCTCCAAAGCCCCTCTGTGAAGTAGAGAACAATACCAGTATTGTTGTTCCTATTAGGGAACTGGTGGAAAGAACAATTGCTATTTACCCAAGCATCTGTGCTGGCCAAACCCTGTCAATAATTACTTCTAGAGCCTCTGATTAACTGCTCTCCATTTTCAGCACAAAATGCTATTGAGCCAGAGGCAGGATAAACTTTCTCTCTTCTGGTCTTTTAAGAGTTTGCTTGAATATTTTCTGGGCCTCATTTTAGGTGCAGAAGTGAGGATACACTTGAGCCTGTGATGGGTTCACCTGGGTCAGGTGAACATTTGCTGGAAATGCAACCCTTCTGTCTCCGACAAAAAAGGCAATTTTGAAAAAGCACTCCTCTGATTACTCATTCTTGGATTTCTTTACAACTGTCATTAATAGAAAAAGATATTTCTAATTAGCATGGGTATCCCTCAGAGACTTATCCAAGCTAAATTTTTCTATCCAAGTATGGAGCATGAAACTGCCAGCAAATTGGAAGCATCACAAGAGTGGTGCAAGGCACATCATGTTGGTTTTGTAAATGAGCAAAACAAAACTGTTGCTGAGTCTGTTTCTAGGATGCTGATAATAAATTTAGTCCTCTAGACCATTCAGTCTTTACTCACCCACCTCTCTTCACAGCCCCCCCATGCACACTGCTACTAGTGCTATGCAAAATACCATCATAAATATGCATAATTGTGGAGATTTATGATAATTTTTCAGGATTATCCAATGTGACATTTATAGGACAGGAGCATGCATCAATTTAAATGAGAGTGACAAATACCCTTTTTATTTCTATAATATTTTTAATACTTCCTTGAACTCCCCTGAGAACAGTGTGAGCTGGTAGGAATTTGAACAAAATATTTTAAAATTCAAATACTTTACTAGCATACTAGTTTTTAAAGCTTCAGGTTTTTAATGCATGTCTGGTAGGTATGTGTGCATGCATGTAAGACTGCGTTATCTTAATGCAGATTATTTATGTGCAGTGATAAAAAGTGTTTCTGTAGATATTATACGTGTTATTGTTCTGTTCCCTATAGATAACAATGGAGAGTAAAGTGTCTCATTTATTGGGCTGCTTTCTGAAAATGGGTCTGATCTGTCTAATTACTTCAATAATCTGATTACCCAATGGATAAAACAATTTAGCAAGATTTTCTTCTCATTTTATTTTAACCACAGTGACAAGGATTTGCTGCTATGGCAAACTGCAGTTATGTTCCAGATCTGTTGTATATCACAGAGGTTTGGATACATTTTTTATTAGAGAAATTAACTGAGATGTAGTCGAAAAACTTACTGCTTATAATGGTTACTAATTATGAGCATTTTTGTTCTTGGTATTTTGAATGGCCAACACATCAGCTAGATCTTCAAATTCATGACATGGTTTCAGTTAAGATTAGTAAAGTTACTTGTAAATGAAGGTGCAAGGCACTCTGAGACCTCAAAATATCAGTGGATATTTACCATGCAATAGCATGCAACAGAAAGATTGAGAAATCTAGGTTTTTACAAAAAAAAAAATTAAGTTGCCTGTTACACTGCAAATAAGAGTGTTACTTGATATTGTTGTAGAATTAATTTGCAAAATCAAATCTTTGTTATGTACAGTGCCACATGCCTCAAAATATTCACAACTAAAACATGCAGCATCATTATTCTATGAATCCTTCAATCTTAAGAGAAATTATTCTATTCTTGTATGCCTATACAGAAAAAATGTTGCAGGCCACATAAAAGAGAAAACACAATTTTAATTGTATATGTTCTTAGTAGAACTTATTTGGTCTTCGTAAATTTCAAGACTATATTTAATTGTATCTCTTAAATACATACATACACCACTGCATTTGCAGGTTGAAAAATATATGTACTTTTTGCTTTATTCATTAATTTTTTCTGAGCTATTTTGTATGGTATTTTTAATGGACACAAACACAATTCTGTCCTCCTTCTGTAACAATGTAGTAGAAGAGGAGCTCACTGAAAGTTTTGTCTTTTGTTATTGTCTTAGATTTAATTGAGGAAATTAGCCAGAAGGTAATAAAACAATGTGGGAAATTTTCACTTTGCATTACACGGGGGTGCTAAATTAGGCAGTTTACATTTATTTGTTACAGTATATGCACACAGTGTAAATCTGACTGTGGTACACTGCAAAGATAACTTACAGCTGTGCTACTGCATATGAAAGGAGGGCACAATGTTGCACCCAAGGACTCAGGCTCATGGATGTGCTCATGTGTCTGCACATATGCAGGGGTACACGCGCCTCACAACTGCACAAACCAATATGGTCCCCCCAAACACTGCATTTTCTAAGCAGCCAAAATTTGTAATATGCCAGAGGATCTGTGAAGATCAAATGAACGTCTTAAGTCTTTCAGAAAACGTGGATATGCATTGGTATAAGGATAGGAATTTTCTCTGCTTGAGTAGATACTGAGCTTTTGTCAGCCACAGAAGGAGTGACCAAGGTTTACCCACATCTACTCCCTGTTCACAAAGGTGCTATGCCCAGAAACCTCCATACAGTCACCAGAAATGGCTCTCCAGAAATGCTAAGTGCCTTACAGATACAGGGCCAAAATAAATATCAGGGCATGGCTTCTGGATAATCTATATCATCACAAACTCATTGAATAAAACTCATTGAATACACACACACAGTAAAACTTTTATGTAAGCTGTGTCTCTGTGTGCTCTCAGGGCATATTTTTTGTGTTATCAAACTCTTAACTATTCTAGAATCAGCCTGGAGACTGAGCTAGTGTTTGTCTTCTGTTCTCACTCTTCAGACTAATCTAAGTTTCAAGAGCTGTTCAGCAAAAATTAAAGATTTGGAAGCTGCATTTAAGTGGATATGCCTGCTAGGGTTCTGATCCTGAAAAGCCACTAAACAGCTCACAGAAGGTGTAGGCATCCTGCATCAGGGGTAATGGGAGAGCCTGTTGGAGAGCAGCACTGGTAAAAACTGTAATGTGTTCCTTTAAATGAGTGAGAACTCAAAGCTTTGTACTATCTCTCAATAAAAACAAAGGTCTGGTTTATTTAATATTTTATTAAAATATTGCATTATGGGTTTTTATCACTACCAGTTATTAAAACTGTAGTGCTAAGCATCACCAAAATATTTTATGAAGCTGTTAGGCAACAAAAATGATCTAGTTCTCTGTTATAAATTCACTACATGCACACTTACATATAAGAGTCACTTCCATCTTTCATGCTGCTTGGAAAACTCTAATTGATGCATACAGCAGGTAGAAAATTGCGTCTCCCTACATAAAGATAGAAAGGTGTAAAATCTTTGTTACACATCTTTTCAAGATTGTTTTAATTTGCCTCTAAACCCATGATTTATAATTTTATTTCTGGCAAGTAAACTTCTGGAATTAAACAGAGACATTTTTCAACTGAAACACAGTAGATGTTGATAGATACTTCTTTTGAATTGCTGAGAAGCAAAATACAATAATTTGGTGGCAAGAATCTGCCTGGTAATCACATAAGATAAATTTGTAAGGAATATAACAAATATATTTATTTGCTGCTGCTGCTAAGCCAGCTTGATTTATCTTAGAAGATTTCTCCATCTACGAGTGGAAAACAAACTTTTCTTCAAGAGGTCTGTGAACCAAATAATAAATGTCAAGTCTAAATCCTGTATGGAAATCAGTTGGGTTTAATCCTGGATGGTCTTCAGGATGCAAATGAGGACGGGAAGTTTCCCTAGTCCTGCTGTCACACAGGCAGCCAATTTACAGGCATGGGCACACACTGTATGTCCTGCACCTCCCCCTCACTGTGACTTGGTCTCAGCTGCCTGCCTTTCACAGAAAACCACAAACCAAGGAAACATATCAGTAATAGTGCCCTGTAAATTAACTTGACATTTGATGCAGGGGAAAAAAAATCTAATGATAAAAGCTTACAAAAGACATGGAAAACAAAAGCCACTCAGGACACGCACTACATATAATATGGATTTAAAAGCTCTGGAAGGTGGTTATTCTGTTGCAAGCAACACACTCAGCCCTCCTCTTTGTTAAGCCAACTCAGTCACTCTTTGTTAAAGCCCCAGCATCCATGAAATAAAGGAAAAAAAAAATACCCTATACTTTCACAAAAAAGCCTCTATGTAGCCAAATAACACCAAGGAACTGCTAGCTCTGGACTCACCTTCATCTTATGTCCCTAAAACTGTAATTTTCTGAAATATGCTGTTGTTAAAAGATAAATTGTAATTATTAATATTAATTCATTCCTAATAAGCCATGCTAAGTAACTAAGATGTATGCCAGGATTTTCTGATTGGCAAGCAGCCTGTGAAACATGTGAAGCACTGCTGTATCTTGAAAATTAGATTAAAGTAAACATTTCATTTTCCCCTGTATTTGAAGTTACAAATATTTTTTCCCTTGTCAAAATACTTGAATTAAGAACAAGCTATTGATGGACAATCACCTGCTTCTGCGACCCTCCTTGCAGTACCCACAGCAGTAGGATACAGAGAGACAGATTAGACATAAACGTTAAGGAATGTTATTATGCTTTATTCTGTCTGCATGTCCCCACCTCTGTTCCTCTCCCCCACACCTCTCCCTTCTTTCTCCCTCCCTCCTGTCTTACACACACACACACACACACACACACACATTCCCCTCTGCACTGCTGGCAGTATTGTATCTCACAACTGCCTACCTTATGGTTCACAAGCAAAGGAGTATACTGGTAAAATACATAATCTTAACATCCCTGCTTCTTGTTATTCACAGATTTGTTTACAAGTCCCTGTGTTCTGCTTTTTTCCTGTTGCTACTATTTATATCACTGGCAGGCCTATATCCTTTGCAGGAATTTTGAATAAAAATCAAGACATAACTGGCAAATATTCTGTATTTCCATAATTTAGCTGTTTGTGGTTTTTTTAAACACACAATTTTAAGAGCTTTATTGACTTACAGATATATGAAAAATATAGTGACTGGCTTTTTTAGTACTTCAACTACTTAAGGTTCTGTTTGTGTGAAATAGCTGTAATAAAATGAATTTATATACACATGTATATGTGTGTATGTAAATGCATTTGAAATTAAAAGTTCATAAATCCTTGTCAATTGTGCTGATTAAGCTCCACACTGATAGTGGCAGTGATAAGATTTTTTGCAAAAGAGTTAAAGTGGTTGAGAAAGAGTTATTAATTTTAATTTTTCTTTTGCAGACAATAAAGAAATGATTTAACTAGTTCCAATGAAACAATTCATATTTAGGTAATTTTCACTTCTTTAAGAAACCCTTTCGTAAGTACATTTTACAATTGCCAAATGAATATTTCCTTTTTGTGAAGAGAAGGATTTAAGCAACGCCTTATTTTCTAAATATTTACAGACTTGGGCTTTATTCTGCAAGTCCTTGCAAGTCACAACATTATTTGAGTAAACCAATACCAATAAATAACTGATCTGAGTAGTTTCTTCTAAGTAAATTTGCTGAATCTGGATCTAAAATTTTTAAATCATTGTAATATTAATTCCATGTACTATTTCTGTGTATTTTCTCCTCCCACATTTTTTCCTTTGAGATCCACTTGTGAACAAATAATTTATATTACTTTTCCAAAAGTTGATATAAATTACTTTTACTGCGCTACAACAATTAAAAAAAACCTCACAACATGTACATATGTAACATCTATTTTTTTCCCCTATTTTTTTTTGAAGCAACAAGATTTTCCTCATAAATTCTCCATGAGTAAAATACTATTGCTCTCAATGTGGGCACACACACCGCATAATGAAGTGAGAGCAATGTCTTTCAAAAAGAGTTAATTTGCAGTCAAATGCAGAGCAGTTCTCATTAACATTATTCTGTCTGAGGCTTGAAGTTTATTCAGTCTGTGGATTGAGGTTTTGTTTTCTTCTGTAAGTAACCATAGTGCTTTTACAAGACACCGCCTCAGCAGTAAAGCAATTTAGAGTGGAGGATATTTTTAGACTACATTCATTTGAAAAGGGGGAGGGAGGCAGTGCGGTGAGATATACATGTATTTGTAATTCATATTGGTACTCTGCCTCTATTGTACTCGGAGCTTCCATCATGGCTGAAATGGGGAGCTGGCATCTAGGCAGTGCAGTAGGGCTGTAAAAAAACCACTCTCACCAAAACACAGAGCAGGGGTTCTCTCTCTCCTCCATTAATGCTGCTAATTTTTACCACACTGATTCTATTTTAAAAAATAAAAGTAAATAGCTGTAGGTCAGGAGGCATATCTGGACAGTCTCTTAAATAACACTATCAATCCCTCTGGTCCAGAACCGAGATCTTTTCTTTCTGGTCTTTCTAGAGCCTCAGTCTACACATTCAAAAATATGACAGAAAAATAAACTGGAATGTGCTGGCATTAAACATTTAAATTCTCTACTGCTTGGTCATTATACTTATGGCCATGTTTTACATCGTCCCCTCTCCCACCATTCTTTTGCTGATTTCACTTCATTTGCATGACCTTATTATGCATATAGCCTTTGTTCTGATACAGAGAGCGGCATGGTGACAAAGCAAAACCTATATACAGGGAAAACATTTTCTCTTCTTTAAAGTTCCAGCTATTCAGTATTAGCATTTGATTTATCAGTATAATTCAACATTAAATCAGGTGTAAGTTCTTGCTTATAAAATACTTGGAGATTTATTATTGCTTGAGAAAATAAGAAGTCTATCTAAACTGTCTCCAAAAGTCTTTCAATTTGTGAATATTTAATTTTTCTTCTGGTAACAGTTTAGACAAACACACTAGTGGTAGGTAACAATTAAGAAGTACCTGTTTATTTATGACAAGTGAGGTGTCTGCCATATGCCTAACTATATGTAGCTTGATAAAGTAATATTGTAAAGTGCTGAATTTGACCGATAAGGCTCAACATGGACAGCCAGGTTTCAATTCCAAAGATTCCTGGTTGCCTTCCATCTGAAAATAAAGAGACTGGATCCTCTAATTATGTTATTACTTTCTGGTTGTTCTTCTACTGTAACAAGTGTATTTTGTGTTATGGAAATTTAAGTCTGATTCATCCAGATTTCCACAGATTTCATGGATCTGCCAATGAGAGGGAAGGTTTCAGAACAGAGTTTCTTGGCTTCTGTCCAAAAGTAGGTGATAGAGACCTTAAAGCCATCCGCTTGAAAGGGAAAGAAACTCCCACTGGCTGCTGCAGGAACAAAACTGGGCCCACTTTGGGGGAAGCATGAATTCATTTAAAAAGTAAAATTATTTTCCTTCAGTAGAATTTTAGGGTGTAAGGAGGAAGGAATAATCTAGATGAAGCTTGCACTTCATCTTGTGATTCTGTGATATTAAGTACCTTCCCTACTGTAAGACTCCTACATGGGAGATTAACCATTTCTTTAACTTCTAAAATCCTGTGGAAATAGTGGAATTATTCAAATACAATATCACTAAATTTTTTTCCAAACAAGAATTATTCTAGTCGTGCTCAATTGTTACACCACCACCATCAACTTCCCATAGAAAACAGAATAAAAAAGCCTGTTTTCTTTCTCAAAGGAGGGTGTTCTCACAGCTTTCTTAAAGAACATGATGCCATCATTACATTTTTTCAGAGAATTTTCAGCAGAAAACTTAGTTACACCTTATCAACATGGTGCAGCATAAATAAAATATCTCCATAATTCAAGAGAGGAAATATTACCTGTAAGAATTTGTTTATGCCTTTCCAGTAACTGCCAAAATTACTCAATTCACACAGCTTTGTTCAGTACATAATTTTAGATAAAATAGTGAGATATATAGTGTTTTAATGGTTACAATTATATTGTTCCAATTATTTCTTGTGCTGATTAGTCAGGCCATCTTTCATACATGGAAGTAGCAGTTGTTTACCATTTATATGCCACTTATTTTGTGGGGGACTTTCTATAGAAATTGAAAGATACAATCTGAGAATATGCATGTGGGGGCTCAGAGTTGTCAGAGCACCACTCAAACTACCTCAGTGAGCTCTGCACACACATCCACATCAATGCTCTGTGTGCTTTCCCAAACCAAACCTTGTTCTTCATTCAGTAGTTTAACCATGGTTATAAATGACATTTAAAAAATCTAAAAGGCTTTGTCGTATCATACATATTATTATGCTAGCTTCTGCCTTGCTGTGTGTGTGGTTGGCTCAGAAATCACACTGAATAGGCAGCCTATGCACCATCCTCCTCTGCAGAAGACAGGAGTTCCTTCCTGTTACACATATTTTGTAATGTCTCCAAGCACTGGCCACGTACAGGAGAGTGTCTGATCTCGGTTATTGGTGAGTCTGTTGGCTCAAATGAATGTAACCTATGCTACAGCTTTGAAGGTCCTGCCTTCAACCTCTGCTGATTGAATAACTGAGAAAAATCCTGTGACGGTATCATAATGGTATCAAAAGAAGCTTTAATTCTTACACAGCCAAACTTTCAAAAGCTCAACTGCAAAATTCTCTGTAGCGAAGCTTTTAGGCAGAACTCCCAAACTGACAGTTTTCCAAGATTCTAATGCAAGGAGAAGGGCTTGTCTTTTCATCTTTGCCATATATGCTCCATTGCCTGACATGCTTTTTCTGCAAAGTGATGACAAAACAACTAACATGTAGACCCTAGAAGAACAGTAAGACTACCACTTTTTGTGCTGATCAGTTAATTAAAACTGAACAGCATTTATGATATGAAACAGTAGGAAAGAGGTGTTTGGGTTTGCTGCTATGTATTTTACTATTAACTTTTATCCTGGTTACTGAAATCTAGCCCTTTATGAACAGGAGAGCCCATTTCATCACACAGTTTCATAAAACAAACAAACAAAAAACCCACCACCCCAAAAACAACCCCAAAACCCGCAAAGCATAAAATCTTCAAGTGATGGGTCACAGTGGTGTGGTCAAGTGATGTGGCAAGAGAGAGGAAGATGTTGTTGACAGAACTTTGCTCAGGACCCTTACTCTTCATGAAAAAAAAAAGGTAGCCTTATTGGGGACATGTTCAACTCTCCAAACATGTCAAATTCACCATCAGATTCTGGCCTATCAGGTAGAGCTAGAAGAAATGTCAAAATGAGGAAATTACATAGATTAAGCTGACCTGGATCCAGCCAGCTTAAATTCTACCTAAATCCTTCTACTTGTCATTGTTGGTTGCCTCTAGTTCTTATCCCTACAGAGAGCTTCAGAATTTCACCAGGAATGGGCAGTTTCTACATTAGGGTACTTGGTCTTGCTCAACTTGCAAAGAAATAATCAAGATTGATCAGGCCATAGAGGCAAAAATATAGTACATGTTTTAGGACTTTTTAAAACAAAAAAACCACCTGTTGCTATATATATATCCAAAAATGTTTATTCTTCAGAATATGAAATATGAACAGACACTGCATCAGCTACCCTCACCTTACTGATCCAAGTCAGCTGAGCTGAACACAAAATTTGTCCTATACAAACGCTTTTGTAGGGGGAAGGTACCCCGATGTTGTTGGCTAGCTTACTGAGTCTCACTCTATCCTCAACAATTAGGATGAAACTACATTGGAATTTAGATGAAATCTCATCAAAGCTTTCCTGATGAACAGTTGCATGGAACTGCAGGGCAGTTTGCATTCCCGTGTTCACCTTAAAACAGATTCTTAAATTAATTCATTAAGAATACCTTGAATTAAGATATTTGCTGCTTTCCAAGAGGCTTAATTTTTATGGAATACTGTTTTTCACCTTGTTCTAGATAAGCTACCTTTTTCCATTGTCTTTAGCTTGTCTTCAGCTAGGGAAGACCAGCACCTGAGTTACATATATTTAAGAAAAGACCAAGGTGAGCAACAACAGCAAAATCATTCTGAGATCTTATTAATGGTTTTACAGAGTGGAGATAAAACCAAGAATTCAGAAGAGATTAAGCATTTTTGTTGGACTTCAAATTAATAAAATGTTTCCTAAATCAGGTGGGACTTGTATTATAGAATAATGTAGATTTTAATAAAGACCTTCAACAGCATAAGCATTTCATTTACTTTTGGAATTAGAGACCCCTAGAAATTAGAGGGGCATATTTATATACGTATACAAATACATACACAATTTTGTGCATATTTCATCTTAAAGATAACTGTATATATATAGTATATATATGTATTGTGTGTATATATATGTATATAGTATGCATATTGTATGTATATATATGTATTATGATATATTTTAGCTTGGCAACAGGTGTGTAATTAAGACACTTATTAGGAAGTGAAGCAACATTTGTCAAGAGATGTTCAGATACCCATAAATCTTCCAAGTCCTAGTACATAAGACCGTTATTAAGTTTGAATGGATTTCTATAAACATGAGTTTTGATAACTGAAAGAAATGACTGACGTTGACAAACTTGTGAAAAACATTTTTGTTCACACTTTTTTCTTAAAATCAGTATGGTTCTTGGTCCTTCATATTTTTGAAGTGAGGATTTTCTTATTAAGAACCTAGATTTTCAACCCCCTATTTACAGGGTTCCCACTGAAATCAGGTCACACCTTTGAAGTAAATGGAATTTCAGAACATGAAGCATATTGTTTCCAGTGGGTTAAGTGATATTTTAATTTGTTTTCTGATAGTAATTTGAGCGCCCTGATTTTTTTTTTTGGGTGCAGGTTTTTCAGGTTGCATAAACAATAATAATGTTGGCAAATTATTCCTCCTCCCAGCAAAGATGGCAGAGGCCCAATGTAACATCATTAAAAACATACTGATTTTGTCTTGCTGAAATTATTAGCAGAGGCAGTATTTTATTTGCACTGGAGACAAATAACACTATTAACAAATAACACAAATAGCACTATTAACAAACTGTTTATCATTTACTATTTTTAACACAAACCATTGTTTAAATACTCTCAAGGGAGAAATAGTCAGTGAAAGATATTTCATAATAGTTAGTATCTTTCCAAGGCCAGACTACTATCCATAATGAAGAGGGCATACATAATTTATACTTTGATCAAACAGAATGAGACAGATATACCTCAGACCTGGGCGTATTTTCTGCTGCTTTTTAGCTATTACCACTTAAAATATTTCAAAAGATCATTCCATAGCAAGAAAATTAGTTTTTGTGCATATCACTAGGCAAATTGTACTTGTCTTATCTATGTGTGTACTTCCTAAGGTTGCTGACTTTACCCTCATTTTTATGTCAGACTCACCCTGGCAGAAAAGAATTGTAACCAAAACCTGTTCTGGTGAAGAGTTAAAGGAAAGCAGAATTTATGAATTTTCTAGCTGAAGGCTTAGACCTGAGTAATAATATACCACATAATATTACTGTCCACACTATCAGTTCAAATTGTCTGATTTTCTTGTAGTGGAGTCTCTGAGGTTTTAAAGGCTCTACAAACTAACCAAAAGTGACACTACTCCTGTATTTGCCAGCACGGTTAGGTAAATAACTAGTTAGTTAGCCTTCAAGAAGGTGCTTCATTATGGCAGAAGTCTGGGCTATCGTTGTTAATAAAACCTGCTCCTAAAATTACCTAGAAAAGCTTTTGGCTTGACCAACCAAATATCCCTCAGAAGAGACTGATGTCCACAGGTTTACCCAGCCTGACTCTTCCTTTGGCCCCAGGCATGTGGAACTTTTTCCACAGCTGACATTGTCAATGCACAGACAGATGGACATAGATCACTTCAGCTTTCTTGCCTTTCAGCAGTATTACCTCGGTATGGTAGAGGAGACCTCATGCTGGTTTAATTCCAAGAATAATTTCAAACGGACATCTCAGCCATTCTCCTCAGGAAGATAGGTCACTAGCCATGCCCTGAAACATAGAATTATTAAGATCATTAGAAAAATGTTTGCTATGAAGTTTATTCATTTATTAAAATTTAAATCAAACTTTAAATTACAAAACCTCCCTTCTTTGATTGTATGTGCAATACACTGATGCAGATGTATGCTCCTCTGCTGAGGGATGAATCACTAATTTTACAGATAGCATGACAAACAAATACTTACACAATAAGGTTTCAGATATTTTGCTCTTCAAGATTCTTGTCTTAATAAATTTATTTGTATTAGAGTAAAAGGGCAGTGAAACAGAAATATCTAAGAAAATGAGAAGCAGTCTCTAAGAAAATGAGAAGCACTTCAAATCCCCTAGTTTTAACTCCAGTTCTGATAATATCTTGTACTTGACCTATAAATGAACTCTACCTCTGTGCATACGGGAATAAAAACATAATTTACAGTTTACCAAGGTGATTGTGAGGATTTTTACTCAAAGCAGGTGTACTGTTTCAAGGCATTACATGATAGGTACTGCTACTAGTGGAGATTCATGCAATAAATCTCTTTTAGAAAAATATTTGCTAGACAAAAATATCAGCTTAGAGCATAAACAATACAAAAGATAATTTTGCAGCAGTGAGCAGCATCTGTTTAACTTAGTTTTGATTTTTTTTTTTTTTGTACATAGCTTGGTACCAAACTATTTGTATCTAACCAAAAAGACCAGAATAAACTCTTTTTCAAGTGCACAAACACAAGCAATGTGGACTGCACTGAAACCATCTCATTTTGTCTCAAATCCAGCTTGAAATTGTCTTTCGTTTGTCATTCCCATGTCCAGGTGACAGGTTGCAGACTGTTTCAGACCAATATCTGTCTCATTGCTTCCTCCCCAGATAGTATCACATATAGGTTGATGGCTGACTTGCACCTTCTGGCAGCCAGGACAGAGCAGATCATGTCACTGGCACAATATTTTAGATACTTATCTTAGTGAGAGAGGAGCCAAAGATCTACACAAGGCTTATCTGTTTTTAACACTAGGCCAAATACATCAGCAATCTTGCAGGCAGCCCCTGCAGAAGTGGGATAAAGGGACAGAGACTTTGATTCAGAAGTGTAGGAACACAACTTCCAGCAGCAAGTCCATCTGATGGCACCAAAGCTCCTTTCCAAATTCAGCTGTGTGCATCCCGCACACATAAAGCAGAATTGCATCAAAACAGACTCCAAAGTACATCAGGTAAATAAAAGAAGGAAGCAGGCTACTGAAATATTAGCTGCATGCTGTGGCCGAGTGTTGAGCATTGGAAAGCATACTACAGAGATGGAATATATAAGAAAATTTAGGGTTAAGAAATATTATTTTTAGAGTGTGCATTAACCTAAGTGATGTGAGAGAACACATATTTTCCAGCATTCATTAGGTAAAATTATCAGAACATTAATATTACATATGAATATTGCCTTAACATAATAATTGTTTGCTTTGTGTCTGTGTAAAAATACACTTCTGATTGAAGAAGTGTTGAATTATTTTACCCGTGTGGTTAGCACAAGTTGCCATTCTGAAGCTGTAACAAAGTTCAGACTGTCTAAAGGAAAGAGAGATGGAAAGACATAATTTATAACTTCAAGGCAGTGCCGTTTGTAACCTCAAGATATTCAATGAAGCTATGTAAAACATCATTTTTCAAATTTCAAAGTAAACATAATATAGGCAAGAACATTCACTATCTATATCCTCCAGATGCTGTCATTCTCTGAAGTGAATTTGTTTTGCATTTTAAAAGTATGTAATGACACCAAATAAAGGAGCAAATTTTTGTAGAAAACATTTCTCAGAGGTGCTTTGCTATTCGTGTTAGAAACATACTAATTGCTGGCTTTCATTTGTTTTTTACCTTAAAAAATGAGTCACATCCAAAGGCTACATTATGTAGTTAGGAGCTGCTAATCCTTCACCCTATTAATTTGCCTTTATATTGAATTAAAGGTTCTTACCCATTAGCTGTCTCTCAGGATGTGTCAGGCTGCAATGCAAGGCGTGTTTGCAGAGCAGCCTTAAGAATAATGCATTGCACATCCCTGATGGAGCTGTTTCATCAGGTCACCTCCCCTCTCTGAGTTGATTGGTATGGCCAATGCATGTGGAGTTAAGTATGTGCACTCGGCCCTGAGCCAGCAAATATTAGCACAGTGGCAGGATAGGAATCTGTGCAGAACCCCCCTGGATTCAGCATGGGAACACAGAAACCTGCAACTGTTGGAAACAAGGTGTTTACAGGACAGGGACCTTTGAAAGAAATTAAAACACAAAGCGGTTCAACTCTGCTGTCATAGCAACATATTAAACAAACACACAGGAAACCTGCTTGCTCCATATGACTTAGTTTCCTAGTAACATCATTTCAAATAATATCAATTACGTTGGAAAAAAAAGGACCACTCAACAGAATTATCTCAAACCAACTTGTTAAAAAAAAGAAATACAGGTTAAATCACTAATGTAATATTTTCTTACTTTGTTGTGCTTAGCCTTAGATGATCTCTACCAGTGTGTCTTTCTACAAGGAGCCCTTTCTGACTGCAGTCCTCACAAACATGTTCCAGTATCCTACTCCTGAAAATAAGTTACTATCTCATTGGAGTGACTGCTTCTTCAGGCTGAGCTGTAATAGGGTTACACTTGAGTAAGGGTTGTCTATAGTGAAGCACATTTTCTATGTGAATAAAAGACCTTCTAAGAGGAATTCAACAGACAAGACCTCAATGCTGCAATATCTGCATTTAACATAATGCATGTGAGCCATCTAAATACCCTATAGGGGATTCTTGCGTGCATAAGCATTTGCAAAATGAAAAATGACATATTTTTGATGCACAGAAGGAACAGAATTGAATTTTGTTTCAATGTTATTGTTGTTCTGGGTTTCTTCTTTTTTTTTTTTTTTCCCTAATTCACATGATTCTACTCCTAGTCTTTAGTCTGATGGATTAAGCCATACAGCCAAGACAACAGGATTAATTTTGGTTCATTCTCTCTGCCAAAAATAAAAAGGTGGGGTGGAGGAAGTGGCAGGGATGGGAGGTGGGAGAGGGAGAGAGAAAGAGAGAGAAGAAAATTGGGTCCATTCATTAGATCAACAGATACATATGGTTAAGAAGTATCAAATCTACCTTTTTATATGTTTACATACATAAGTGTAATGTTTGTATGTATACATGTTCTTATATATACACATTGATTTGGTATATGCTCAGTTCCAAAACACTGCAATTTCTCTCTCATGTAAAGGAGATGCACAAAAACGCTTTTTTCACTTAGTGACATCATTTAAGGGATTGCTAACTTTTTATAACATGCATTTGTGATTCTCCTGCTATGCACTGAGTGAAGAAAATTAAGTTTCTAATGATTTTCCATCGTGTATGAAAATCAATTTCTTGAAAAGTTGAATTCTTTTTACAACTTCAAACTTCTGAAAATACAGTGTGGTCAAGTCGGTATTTTCCCACAGATTGTCAGGCTTTTTAAATTAGGTGTTTACAAAACTTGACTAAATATGAGAACAATTTTTACAACTTTATTAAAATCCCATGAAATGTCTTTTTTCATTAACAATTTTTGCTGCAAGCACCACCTTACAGATCCTGGCAAGGCGGAAGTTATAAATAAGCTAGAGGCGCAACTATTGGAAATGCTAACTTTTAATATTTAAGATTGATTTAAAAGCAAAAGTCATATTTTCCAGTCAAAAGGAAACAACTTTCCCATTTCAGTGGAGACATTAAAAGTGCCCACTCCAGGCTGCTTGACAATGGTCACTCCATTACCAGCAGCTTCAGGAGAGAGTCACGTGACTTCTATCTCTATCCCCTGGGCAAAGGCCCCTTCAGCCTCCTCCTGTATGTCAGCACCCTGCTGCTGCTGCTGCAAATGCTGAGCCTCCTCCAGAGCTTGTTCCTGCTCCAACAGCAGCCTCAGGCCCTTGCTGAGCATCCCTTCTCCTGCTCGCATCTCTACCACCTTGCGACAGCCCTGTTACCCGGGAGACCCGGCTATCACATACCGCACATCCTCTCCTATCACTGCTGCCCTTGCACTCCACGGCTTGGTGCTTCCTTGATTTGCCCTCCTTTTGTGCAGAAATACCACCCACCCCCTTCACAAGCTTATTAATAATAACCCCCCTTCTTCTCCCCAGATGTGATGCCAGGCACTCTCCTGAGCTCACCATTCTAGGTATTTGTAATGCAGCAATTATTCCACTGCCACTATCACAGTGTGCTGTGGGCAGTGTCTGTGTGAAGAAATGCCTTTGGGCCCAAAAGCACTAGACTTTTGCTAGCATAAGAACCTCTTCCAGCAATTTGAGTTATCAATGAGAACTCTCATTTTAAATATTTTTGTTCATCCTCCCAGATTCTGTCAAAACATCCCTTTATTCAAACTCTCCAAAATGTATTTTCAAGATAGCACTGCAAATACTCTTGCAAGTAATCCCCTCAAGCAGCTGTGCCTTTTTCTGCAGCTTCCCTTGCTTGCCTACTCCGAAAACACATGGAAAAAACCTGAAGATAAAGTCCCAGCTCCTGGTAAGATTACTAATATTACTTTTTTTGCTAAAATCTCTACAGTAATATAAACAGCAAAATGACATGAAGCATAGATAATTGCTATAAGGAAAAAAGCCAAGCATTAATATATTAGTACTTGAAAATCTGGTTTCTACAAGCTCTGTGTTTTTCCATTTATTTCAGCGCAGAGTAAGGGCTTATCATTTCTGGAAAAATGGATGACATTGGACGAGAAATCTGAAGTAAGATTTTCCTTGCAATTTGGCAGGGTGAAAAAAAACCCCAAACCCAAGCTCTGCTATCTTTGGTTTCCCACAGAATATCATTAAATCCCAGGCTTGAGAAGTGCTGTATCTCTTCTGTGTAGAATGAAAGATACCAAAATTCTCATCAAGTGTGTGCTTGCTACTGCATGACATCAATAGCAAAATATTGCAAAGTTGCAAGTAACAGTAGAATAAAAGACTCTATGGGGAAAGTTTATACTATACTCAGAAGACGCCATAAAAGCACTGAGTACCAAGGAAACCAGAATAAAAAGTTGTAAGCACTAGGCTGGGAAAAGTGCTGTTCAGTGAAACAAGGATGTGTACTTATCTGCAGTCAAGCAGAGTACTCATATTTCACAAGATAAGTAAGGCTGGGCCGTGTCAGTGACTCCGATAAGAGATAGGTGATACCAGCAGTAGTTTTTATGCATCAGCGGCTGGCATACTTCTGCAGAAGTGGGCATTAAATCAAACATTCAAGTGAGCAGTCAGTTGCACAACTTTGCCAGAAATTGTTCAGAACAAATGTCTTTGTTCAAAACAAAAACCAGGTCCTAGCACTCTGTTGGTTAAAAACGCCAAACGTAATAATGAATTGTATGAAAGACACCATCATGTAAGAAGACACATAATACTCAGAGTTTTTCCTATTCATCTGGTAATTCATGAATTCCAAGCTTAAAATTCAATTTTAAATATCATGGGAATGTATTCTAAGTCAAATTTTCCAAGCTCAGGTTCCACTGCAAATGCAGGCATGGATTTTGCAATTGTTCACACGATTCCTCAGCTGACAAATCAGCCCCTATTCGGATCTGTTCTCTGGACTCAAAATCAGATAATCAGATAATGTGAAAGAGTGGCTCTTTCTGATGTGCAATGCAACAGTCTGGAGCAGAGCAGATTTTCAGTGCTGAATAATGAAATCCTGTGTGAAGGGTCTGAATTCTGGATAGACCCATTCCCAAAAGAAAGCAGTGATTGGATGTAGCCAAGTAATAGGTTCAGTAGGTAAAGAAACACAACCAAGAATGCATATGAAGAAAATCAGAATATATGACTGTTATCTGCCAACTGGTAGATGTGTGAGAGCAAATGTGCATATGGGATTTTCTCTCTTTGTGGCTATTATTCTCACTTTTCAAATAAATAGTGTCAATAAATGAAGGAATAAAATTACACCTTATCAATTAAGAGTTTATAAAAATACATTAAGGTAACTAAGAGTGACAGCAACAGAGTTTCTCCATTCCATACACAAGGATATCATTGTACCTAAAACTAAGTTCATAGAGGAAATATTTGCTATAAATTTCTGTGGCTCAAAGAAAAGAGAAAGATAAGTAAAAAAGGCATTAAGTTGTATGATTTTACCAAGCACACTTTCAAGTAATCATGATTTTGTTGGATGTTGATTTATGGATGGGCAGATTTGGCAAAAATGTCAAATCACAAGATTTTAAAAAGAATTAAATATTTTAAAGAATGCTTTGGTTTTATTTCAAATAAATTACAGAATTATGTTTTTTAAGCATTTATTTCATAGTCTAAGGACACAGGAGAATTCTGGTGTACAAACAAGAACTGTAGAATAAATAAGAACAGAGAACTCTTCTAAGAACAGAGGACTCCTGTGCCAGATTCTCAAGTGATGATAATTTAAAGATATTGCTCATGTGTTGGGGGAGCCATAAGGATGTGTGAGCATCTGTCCATAGAAATACAATATAGGCCTGAGGCAAATAGCAGGAGAAAATTTAGATATCAGTGAAACAAATAAATGTCTTCTTGTTCCCAAAGAAGCATCTGAAGATAATAAAAGATAGCAACAGAAGTAAGCTAAAATTAACAGAAGATGGTCTTCCCAGATTTGTTTCCCTGCAAGATCAGAAAGGACATGGGAAAATGTTGGGCTTCTTATTTTTCTTATAAATCAAATTGAAATGGCTCTTGACTGAATTTTCACTGTCATTCATTCAACCCAGGACCACCCAAGGTACCATTAATACTTTTTCTGCCTTACCTTCCACAAATAATCCTTTACATCACAAGTGAATACAGTCAGATTCAATGTGCACATCAGCCTGGGAACTCTGAGGATACTTTCAACAGAGGTATATATATATGTGTATATATATACACTTATCCAACGAACAGCTTTGACAGAGCTTAAAAAAGGCACCCATAACACTGGAGCAAATGACTGTTAATTTGAAGATACAGTCAAAGCCTTGCCCACACTGGTTGAAAATACTTCTGTCATTCATAACAAACAGGTCATCACTAGGCTTCAGCATCCTAAATCACTTTTTGCGCATATTTTTACAACTGAGAAGGATTTGCACATGCAGGGGAATACTACTTCCTTTGCTCAAAATAAAGTTTTTCTTCTGCCCAAAAATTAAGTCTTCCTCTAATTTGGTTCTATTTCTTAATTTACTTGAAGCCCAAGCGACATTCGTTGAAGTATGAAGCCTATTGAAAATTGCAGATTTGTTTTCTCTGTTAGAATTTCAGGATCAAACTACTACTACTACTGTTTTATTACTAAGAATGCATAACTTCTCTTTGGCTTTTTATCTTTGTGAGGCATTAAAATTTCTTGAAACATTTAAATTTTTAAGCATTCAATTTTTTACATTAAAATTTTTAACTTTTTAAGCTTTTTTAACCTTCTTAGATTTTTTAAACTTTTTTTAGCTTCTTAGGCATTGTACTTCCAAAGCAAACATCATTTTTTCCCAGAGAAATTTACTTTTACTACAATCTCATCACAAGTTTGACAACAGAATCAAATGAGAGCAGTGATGCTAACCTCAATGCAAAAATTAAATAACCTCAGTTATTTAGTGAAAGCAACTTTGCCTTATGATTGATTATTTCAATATTTATAACTTGCAAAATAAATATACTAACAAGCATGCAAAAATATCACACACACCTTACTTTAATTTTGATGCCACAACCTGGAATTCATCCAGGGGTCCTGCTAAGAAGAAGGTAGGTGTTTCCTAATTCAGTTTGCTGAGGATGTGAATGGAGAGGAGGAGACAAACAACACAAACGAGGAGGAGGCCAGGGCACCATGGGTAACATCATTAGTGAAAAAGAGAGGGCAGAAGAAGGTCAAATGTCTAGGTCAAATAAGGTAGGACAATGTTATCAGGAAGTCTTAATACAAAGGCAAAAGACTCTTGAGTTCAACCACAAGGTGATGAATTTGAGAGACATGCAAAACTTCACAGAGTGTGCCCAGCATCTTGCAGAATTGTATTTGGAGACTAAATTTTCATCATTCTACATTAGGAATGACTGCAGAATTAGGTCCCAAGTGTTAGAGAATGTATCTGGAAAAATTATGCAGTCATTTTGTCAGTTTATTAAATAGAAGTATCTGAATGAAATGAAGAAAAAGCAAATGTAAGATGAACAAAGTGAAAATGTTTCTAATAGTGAATTCTGTTATACTGTTGAAAAGTTTCCCGAGGAAATAGTGGACTCCTATTCTTTGCAAGACAAAACACTTTAAGGAACAACCCTTCAGTGGCACAGAAAAGCATTAGGTAACCTATTAGGTCTTCACTATGCTACATTTCTGTGGAGCTGAACAGAGCCAAAGCAATAGAACAGCATTAAGAAATCACGAACGCTATTTTAGCAGAAAGCCTTATTCCATCAGTGTTTGTGTGACCTGTGAAAATGCAGGTAGGTAATTCTTTGCTACCTTGACAGAAGTTGAAGTACCAAAAATGCTAATATTGGTACTTTTGCAAATATGTGTTAATGCAGCCAATGTTCTGTCCTAGTCCAGAACAAACTATACATCTGTTTTGAAAACTCTTACTTTCATGAAATAAGAAGCATGAAATTTCATGAAATAATATAGGTAACATAATAAGAAACCAAGATAATACTGCACTCTATGCAACACAAGTATTGAATTGGAATATAAAGCATTCTCCTGAAAGTACAGTCAAATGCCTGAGAATAATCTACTGCACTAACTTTATCTGCACCTAGTACTGTTTTACAGAAAACTACTGTGAAGAGAAAGCCCTAATAAAACCTTATCTATTCATTATTGAATAAATTTTTTTCATCTTGCATACTTTCTGTGCAATTTTTACAATTGGTTTCTCACAGAATACTATGAAAAAATATTTTAAAAATATTATTGTGGTAATAAAACCCAATTAAAATAGTCAGTCCTGTGATACAACACAAAGCAAAAAAGAAGTCTTGGCGTGAAGTCCAGTAACTACCTTAATGTCATCCCTGGATCTGCAGGTTTGCAACCAGAATCCTCAAACAGAAAAGTAATTAGTGCAAAAAGCAACACTGCTATGCTGCATTTCATCACTGTCACTATTGTGAGCTATGAAAGAAGGTTGCACTCTTCCTTCCCTCTTCCAAAAGTGAAACCCTACAGTATTGTAGGATCAAAGATGTGGTTACACAGAACTATTATCACCAGTGTCTGGTTTTTATTTTGATAACACTCTACCTGAGAATACTGTAGGAAAAGGCAAGTAAAACTCATTTGGTCCCATGCCTGCTCTTAAAGTGACAAGGGTACGAGTAGAGAAGGGTTATGATCAATACTGAGGGCTAAAAATTGCAAACAGTGCAAGAGCCTGATTGCTGTTACAGTCAGAAACCTTCACAATGGCACATCATATGTGCTAGTCATCCTGCTCCGCCCTTTTGTAATGTTGCTTATACATATAGTTTGAAAAATACCATGAAGACATTTTCAGGAGTGTTCCCTGAAAGCAGGTGCAGCTGCCTTCCCAGTGTAACACTGATCTTTGTATGCGTCTGAAAACTGCATCTGAAAATCTGTATTTAAGGGGACAATTTGAGGTCTTTTCCATAGTCATTGCATTCCATTTTCAACACCTCTTCTCAATTAGAAGTTTACAGACAACATTTCAGCACCCACCTGGTTTGCTGTGTTTGATTTCACATGCATTGTTTTTTTCCTCTCATTGATCATATGTTTGTATAACACATAGTGCTGTAGGGGTTGGAGATACAATCGCTTAAAACAGAGGTCCAGACTACATGTTTGTTTCTAACATAATGATTTCCTTATTGCTGTTGTCTTCAATGAAGGTATTATTCACTATCCCAGTACTGGTCTATAATAGCAGCCTCTGTAGAGCAAAATTATTACAGAAAAATGCTGTTAGGCTGTTTCTGTATTCCTTTATTGTTAGAATCTGATATTTTTATTTCAAAATATATAAGCAAGTCTATAAAATGCTTTTTTTTTTAAAGAAATGCCTAATCCCTATGCATACAGCAAAGCTAAAGGCCAAAAACTGAGCCAGAGCAGTTGAAAGATGGTAAATTATATATTCTATTGCAACATTTTTTGTCTCTCTCCATCTCTCACCATGTGAGTGATAATGCTTCAGAAGAACTTCTTACCTTAGAGAAAAATTATATAGCAACCTAAAAGGTTTTTTTTGGCTGGTACTGAGCCTGACTTGACCTTTGTGGATTAAACACGTTTCAGAAACTCTTCTTGAGCCTTTTGACACTGACCAAACACTGTTTCTCAACATTCTAAACAAAATGAAATTAAGTATTTTGATCAAGAAAGGGTAGTATGAGTGTGGGTAATACAAGGTTAACAGATTAATTTTTTTCTTTTAAATTTTAAGGACTTTTTGTTTCACTTCCTTTTCTGTTCTGTGAGAGGGGATATAAAGTAGAAAATAAAATATTTTTCTCATGTAATCAAACGATTGGTGTGACACCAAGCCTGAGCAGGACCTTGGGACTGCTAGAAAAGGATTTAGTTCATCTAATGACTGTGATTTCTGGTTATGGACATTTTGTATTTGACTGTGTGTTGTGTCAGAGGTCTGAGATCCTGAGAAGACACTTTCATTAATTTTAATTTTATTTTTATTTAGCATAAAATGCAGGCAACCCAATTTTTTTTTTAAAAAAGCTTACTTCTCCATGAATGGGAAGCATATAGTAACAAGAATAATGCTTCCTTAAAATGAGACTAGTCTTAAAATGAGACCAGTTTATTCTGAGGCGTGACTTCATAATTTAAGTCTAATTAAGAAAGAGCAATAAACGACGTCCTAAAACCACCGCTGAGATGGCAATAATGTCCTATTAATGTGTATATTTGTGCACAGGCAGACTTGATTAATAAAACTTAGGTATACGCATCTTTTTATTGAAACTGAAATGAATAGAGCTGAAATTATTTAGTCAGTCTTTAAAATCTCCATATTCTGTAGTTTCAGTATGCATATGCACACATTGAGGTGATCTTGAGATATATTATGCAGGGCTGTAAATTTGCCTTGCCTTCTATGATGGTTAAGCATACATAAAATGCACTCTTATTTTGGTCCTGTGATCCTTGTCACAATGGGTAAAAGTCTTTAAATAATGGTTCCAGCCATATACAGGTTTTCCCATAAAAAAAAAAGAACAGGATTTTCTTATTTATACCAGTTTGTTTATTTAAGGTGCTAAACCAATTTGGAATAGTTGGCTGGTGTGACAGATAACCATATAACCTTGCAGCACAAGCAATCTAGACAGAGAGATACTTCACTGACTTAAGAGAAAAATCATCCACCAGACTTGAATGATAAGGGTAAGAAAGTCAAAGGATGTATGGAAGAAAGAGGCAGAAGAGCTTCACTGAGACTTGAGAAGAGAAAAAACATACATGTTGGAAGACATAAAGGAAAAAAACTATATGAAAATCAGACAGAATAGAAACTAGAATAGTAAAAGAAAATACACGCAAAAGACTTGGCAGGAGTCTTCCTCTGTCTCAAAAGATAGAGGATTAAATTTTGCACAAAAGGACTACAAATTCAGAGCTTACATAAGATTTTACAGAAGAAGGGGCTTTATGCTTTTCTGATATTCTTACAGGTAAAAATAAAGCTTCATTTTTAAATTCCAGTGGAGTATTTGATCTATTAAATAGCCATATTAAAGAAAGAACATCTTGAAAGTACCTTAAGGAAGCCTTAGTTCAATCATAGTTTCTGATATTTAAAACACTGTAGCCCTAATATTATAAAATTATTGATGTCTTCTAAAATCCTCAAATTTAAGGTATCTTCAGTTTCTAGAACTGAAGGACCACCTTGGTTTATGTTCTGTATAATAATACAATTTCTCTAAGGATTTGTTATGTTTGGGTTTTTTTCATACAAAACCTTTAATCACAGTCCTAATGAACTTTTAATCACTGTTGTCCCACATGCAACTTCCATTAATTCTGTTGGAATTAGGTATCCAATAGAAAAAAGAATGGGAATTGATATCCTGAATCAGATTGTCCTGACTCTCTGGCTGGCCAACATTATCTAAACTGGAGAAAAATAATTTACAAATAGAAATGGCCCCATGATGAAATTATCAATCCAAAGAAGAAGTTTTGTTATTTGACTTATTGATTGTTTATCTGTATGCAGTTGACTTTTCATATGACATAACTGTGGCTGTTTGAGTTGTCACAGAATACCTAATACTTTGCTGGAGTGTCATCCTGATTATTGCTTTTGGACGTGACTTCTACACATCAATTATGTAGCTTAACCTAAGAAACACCGCTCCCTCTCATCTGGTTTAAAATATTCCTTTCAGGTTTTGATAATTATCCTGTTTATTAAATGCAGTCTGCTTTGCTTTCTATGGCAGGAGTTATTATATAACACCTATGACTATTTCATTTTTACAACCATACACAAGTATTTGAACTAGGTTTCTTAGAGGAGCAGTTAAAACCCCAGTACTAGAGAAATGAATATAACGCTGCTTTAGAGTTGGTGTGCTAGCAGGTTACTTTAAGAAATTAATGGATAGGCAGAATTGACAGGTTTTACATGTAAGGGAATATAATCACGAAACCAGAAATACTATGTTGAAATACTGAATTATAAGGAGTATGCGTTACAGCTCATTCCAAAACAATCTGTGTCTATAAGTAAAATTTTAGTGTCAGAAAAAATGCAAAAGCATCTCAAATTATAACTGAGAGTGATTACATGAAAAATTATGCTCTACATTTTATAAGTAAATAGTAACAAATCAGTGTAAAATATATTTTAATAGCTGACAATACGTAAATATAGCTTAGTTCTTGTTTAAGAAACTTGTTATATATGCATTTCAGCAAACACCGCTAATTTTAGTCCCTCATGTATTGATATTCAATAAATATACTGTGTTTTCCTCAATTTCTTTTCTTCAAGATTATTCATTCCAAAATCTGGAATCCTAATGACTGTACTTGAAAAACATCTCTGAATCTCGGCTACATTTACATTGTCATTCTGTAATGCTGGCTCATTGCCAATTGGGTTAGTTTCCACTACCAGAGAATTTTCTGGGTGTTTCCCTTATGTTTACAGTGTGAACCCACTGCAAGTCTCATGCCCATGCCAGTGACATTCTCCCCTATGCAAGATTTTTTGTTATTTCAAAATTTATAATACACTTCTATTTGGGGATTTTAAATCTCAGTTCTCATTCTCTGGATTTCTATATCTATCAAAATATTTTGTCTCCTGCTTCAAAGTGGTCACTTCCATACTTTCCAGGAGTGTTGGCAGGGTTTTTTGCTTAGTCCTTTGTTTTTGTAGAATATTATGCTCAGTTAAAAAATTTCGCTCCTTTTACCACAGCAACAAAAAGACTTCCAGTCAACCTAACTGAAACAAATTAGGCCTAGAAGGAAATAGAATCATCCTAAGCCACTGTGTCTCTCCTTATCTCACCTTCCATAGCACATTCTGTAGATTTTTGTCATGTAAACACTCATGGCTGTGTTTTGTTCTCTGACACAATTTTGTTCAATGGCATATACTGTGTATACACATTATTTTTTTTACCCAAAGACACAGCTATGTTAAGTGGAAAAAATCATGTTAAATCACCTATCTTACTGATGCATTAGTTTTGTTCAGTATTGTGAATAGATCACACGGTAAGTGTGGTAAGTATTTCTTTTGGCCATTCCTATAACTCTAAAAATAAAAACCCAATAGTTTGGTTTCTTCTGGAAGCTGCTATACCCTTACAGAGTCAGTGTGATCCCCTCACTTTATTTTGAGGAAATTGGAAAGATGCATCCTCTGTTTTTCAGGCTTTCATGCATTATGCCTATGAATGTCACAGCCTCTGCATGCCTAAGGCCACATCTGTCAAAGGCAGAACCATTTTTAGCCAAGGATGCCAGCAAATATAATACAGGAGTGAGTCTATATAAGACCTCCACGAGAAGAAGTGGACTGCCATTCCTGACCTGGAAAAAAAAAGTTCATATTTTTATTCCCCTCCACACAATATCTCCTCCGGTTCAAAGACAGATTCTTTTAGAGTGTTTGCATTTACATATGAATTATAAACCACTAACTTATAGGAATATGTAAATTAAATAGGCCTATGATATGGGACATAAAAGCCAAAATTTTTGTCTTTAAGAGAAAACCTAGGTGCCCAAGTATGTAACCTTTACAAGCACGAAAAAAATCTTATGTGAATATACTCTATAAGCTTTTACTTACACTGCTGTAAATCTAAAGTAACTCCTCTGACCTTAATAACTTTACTCAAGATGTACCCCTTGTACAGATGAGATTAGAATTTGGCCTTTTAACCTCAATTAAACTCCATGCACATGTAATTTCATACCATGAAGGTCGGGATGGCTGAAACAGGTCCTCTGCATGAAATGCTATCACCAGGGAAATGTTTAGACAGGGATTTTTAAGGAATGTTTAGATCTATAATAGGGCTTAGTTGAGTCAGTCGCAGTCTTAATTATTTACCAGCAGTGTCCCTGGGCAGAATACTGAATTTAGAGCAACTCTGGGTGTATAGTTCTCAGAGTCTGTTTACTTAAGGAAAATAATGGGAGTTTTCTTCTGATCTGCTCTATTACGTTTTCCCCAACAACATTTCTCTACTTTTCAAAACATATACTGAAGTGCAGAACTAGATTAGGGCCAATGCTCTTGAGGTCTTTGAGGCCTTCATCCAGCTGAAGAAATAGAAAAATATCAGTTTTTCCCTTATGGCCTAAAGAATATCCAACAGCTAAAACATCACCTTTAACTTGGTTTCTGTGTATCAATTGGTATCAATTCTTCTTTCATTTTCCAGCTTTCACACTGCTACCACATTATCAGTATCCTATTTTTATGAGACATTAGATTCTTTCTTCTGTAGGAATCTCACAGTGATCCTGACCAGGCAACTGATTTTTTAAGCAGAAACTCCCATTAGAGTCAGTGTGAAATTCTAATTAAAAATTCATGTCACAATTTGACCCCAAAATGAGCGGAAAAGTCTTTGAAAAAGTAAAGAAATAAATGACACCTTAATTCAAAATTGGAGGTTTTGCATGAGCTCCTAAAAGTGGAACACTGAAGCATACGCATTGTCTTTGGCTTTCGACTACTTTCCAGGTACATAGGGAAAAACAGATTATAAGTGGATTGAGAAACAGACAGGAGAAAAAACTCATATTAATTATCTGAGTGGAGATTTTTGCCACCTTCTGTTCCATATATTTCATGCCTAGTAAAAAAAAGAATGCAATTATCAAGTATTCTTTTTCAATTGTTAGTACTTTAGAGGTATAATTTAAGTTCTTAAATATTCCTACATACTTTTCATTTCAAACAACTCTTCCACCACTGGCACAGTGACAGTATCACATTCACTGGCATATATTTTCGTATTGTATGCTGCAGTATTTTTCTGTTAACTACTCACAAATATCACCTTGTTTAAAATACTATTTTGATTTTGGTTGAAAATTAGTAAATTAGATATATATGCTGATTTTGGTGCATTGTAGTTTCACTTTTGAGATTAATTTTTAAATTGTAAAACCTGTTGCTACTTGTTAAAATTACAAAAATCATTTTTATTTTCCACATATTGAATTAAATACACTGGAAGAAATATTACAATGCCTAAACCACTGCTTTGAAAGATTAATTTGGAAATTAAACTTTGACACAAAATATATCCAGAAGCAATAAATTTTTAAACCTTTTTATTTAGTCCTGAACTGAAACATCTATAATTTCAAATTATCTTTATGCTAGGCATTGAAGAAAATCTTCACAAAATATTGCAATTCAACTAGAAAAATAATTCCCCTCCTTTAGATTGGTACACTGCTGTAGTCTTAGGTGAACATGTTTCTGACAATATTTTTCACTTTGTTAAGTCACCTGATCAAGCAAATAAGCAGGATTTGTTTTGTGGTTTTGGTGTTTGGTATTTAGGTTTGTTGGGGGGTGTTTTTTGTTTGTTAGTTTGCTTGTTTTTGTTTTCTTGGAGATGGTTGTTTTTTTACCATTTAGGTTCAGATTTAGAAAAAACTTTTTTAATGAGTTAAAACACCCACATTTAATAGCCACAGCAATTGCAGACTTGCAATCAAAAAGTACAGGGACTCTGTTCTTTGCACCAAAGAGCTGTGCAGGGAGAATCAAATATTGTCAGTGGAGGGATGCAGATGCAAACTTAAAAAACTAAGATGCAGAAATTGAGATCTGCACTACTATCTGTATAGAATAATAGATGGGAATTTAGAAATCCAGGCTTGAGCTCAAATTTTACTCACATAGATTACCAGAAAATATTGCCAAACTTGATGGTGGCTGCTGCGACTAAAATATTTTTTTTTAAATAAAGAGAGATGAGATCTTTCTTGGCTCTCCATTTATATAGGCTGACAATCTTCCAGCTTTCTGAGCAGGGGAATCAATAAGTTTTCTTAAATTGCTCATTGTCATAATAGAATCTTGCTCTTTATTACTCAGCTACATTTTATCTACACTAGTCACTAGTCCTGACTTAATTCTGTTGTCCAAACTGATAAAAGTGGCATTTGAAATGGATACATAAGATGAGGAACTGGAAAAAATGGGAAAATGGCACTTAGTTTTCTGATTAACTTCAGCAAGGATACATCTACACAAGGAAATTAAATTTGAAGTCACATTCCATGGCTTACCTCAACAAAGATAATTTTTTCTTGGATTTTTGCATTTATTATATTATACCTAGGTTAAGCTAGTTATGTGAACTAGCATGCTCAATTATAATTTTAATTTTTGTAATTTTCAATTCCTATTGATTTCTTTCTTTCATTTAAATCCATTTCTGATCATTTTCTTTGTGAGAAGTAAGGGTTTGTGTTTCTAGAACATAAATGCAACCATAAAATTGTTTAAGTTCTAGAATTTAATAATAAAAGAAATTTTCCCCTTATTTCTTATTTCAACATTTAAAATCTAATTGTAATATCATGTATTCCCATATGCAAATCTCACATCACACTTCCTTAAAAGTCTTGTGCTGTTATTTTCCTTTATGTACAAGATTGTTCAGTGTACAGGCACTTTCAGCTATGCACCTACAGTGAGAAATCTAGTCCTTGGTTAGACAGAAGAGAAGGAATCTCACCTTCAACATCATGAAACTTTATTAGAATGCAGAGAGATATGTTTTAAAAGCAGTAAGACCAAACAGTTTAGTTTCTTTTTTTTTTTTTTTTCCCCTTAGGAAAATTAAAACGACTCAGCAAATATGAAAGTTTTCAATAGTAGTTTCTTTTCCCATCAGATGTGTTCCCAAGTAGTTCCATTCTTATGTTCTTCTCTTCTGGCCTCATGAAACAAAGACACAGTGTTTGTCCCCAGTGAAAGGAAGAATCCTTCAGTAAAAGGCAGGATAGGGCTACACATAGCAAATATCCAGGGTATCTGTACTGATACCCTGCAACTCAGCATTTAGTTTCTGTGCTTGACTGTTTTATCATCCAAATTGGAAGAGTTTAGATATTCAGAGAGTACGTTTCATAATTAAGAGAAAGAAAAGCCAGTTCACTGCTGTCTAGTAAACGACAACAATATTTGCAAAAAGCAAATCAAACAGAAATCTTGATGTTTAATGTAGGTCCAGGACCATTTTTTTGACATACAGAATTTGTGCATAATAATAAAATGCAAAGTAGAATTCTTTGGTTATTTTCATATTGCATCTAGTAAACTAAACCTTAAGAATATGTCCTTATTAGGGCAAGAGCTTTGTCTAGTATATAAAAATAGTTTTTATCTCTGTGCAGTCTTTAGGATAAAGGGTTCAGCACCAAGAAAAGATCAGGAATTATAAACAGCTTTAAAAAAACCCCCACTTTCTGCCTGCATAGGGCATGCACCATCTAAGCTCTCCCAGACTGATGGGATTTGGCCATCCAGTAACAGAGCTGACTGATTTCCCACTGTGCAGTATTTGCTCGTATTCATATGAATCTCTTCTAGGTGCCCCATCAGAAAAGTGAGATTCCCAGATGGAAAGTGGAAGCCTATCCCAGCTCCACTGATGGCAGTCACCTATAAAGCTCCCACTTATCTATTTTCCTGATCTACTCTGGTTTGGTGGAAATTGGTATTAAAGCTCGGAAAGAAACAGTCAGGTTTTATCTGCAGGTTGTTCTGTCAGAAATTCCTGATGTCCTACATGACATTTCACTGACTTCTAGATTTGGATTGGAAAAGAAATTTCCTTGAGGGCACATTGACTCTATCTTGAGATTTTACTTTATTGTTCTTTCCCATTTCAGGAGGGAAATGATGGTCTTTCAGTTGCTGAGTGTCTATTATAAGATGCTGAACAGTCTCAGTTTCTATTAAAATTAAAATCAGCATATCACAGAAGGCACTTAGCTTTTTGCAGGGTTGTATCTTTGTTTGCTCCTGAGGGGAGAAGGGGAGGCAGGAATTAACCTGGACAAAACATGAAAGTTTTGAGAACTTCAGTTGATCGACCTAACCTATCAACACCAAATTTGTCTGGGTTCTTGTGTCTTCATTACAGACTTTTACTTAAAATTTAGAGACAAAGATAGAGAAAGAAAGAAAGAGAGAGAGACAGACAGAGAAAGAGAAAACCCATTTAATAAAGTATAAAGCATTTATTATTACTTAACTTCAGAATTTGCTTACAAAGATGTAAACTTCTCAGCTGAGTCCATCAAGATTGAACTAAAACAAATCAAAATGGGACTAGTATTAAATGGTCAGATTCAGGAGTAAGGTAATCTAATGCACCCCAAACTGATTCTTTCCTTAAAAAAATTTCTTTCTGATTCTTGTTTTTGAAGATTAATTTCCTGGGTAAACTCGTCATTAAGGGGTATACCAACATAGGCTTTTCATGAAGGTCTGCTGAATGCAGTGTTTGACCGCAGTGCCAGGGAGATTCAGCACTTACTCTCTTTGCTATTTAACCTACTGATACAGTTGTCACCCTTATCCTGAAATCCAGTTTCAGCTGTGATCCAAAAGTCAAATACACCTCATCTTAAAATGTCCCTTAGTTATTGAAATCAGCTGACTTCTCAAAATAAGTAAAAAAGAAGTTTGTGTGTAATTGTTTCAAATTTATTTTTCTTTCCAAGATGCCCTGCTTGCAACTTCTTTATTAGTCTAATGTCATCACACTACTAGCTGTCAAATTGTTGTATAACTCTCTCCTCAGAGAAGAAAGAGTTGTCACCTAGATGTGCAGTGAACATGGAAAAAAAATGCAGTTGCCAATACTCAGAATGGTAACACATTAAATCAGAGCAAGGTCCAAACTGGTTCCTAAGCAGTGATGAATATGCTCTTGATCCATCTGTGCTTTGAGGCCATGTCTAAACACAAGACTCATTTTGGCTAAATAATATAGCAGATATTCACTACTTAAAGCACACTAAACACCTTCATTTGTAAACTGAATATTACTTAATTGTACATGTATAAATAAACTCCAAGTTAGACACCTGCAGCACCAACTCAGCTGTGCCCATTACTGACTCAAGGTGATGGCAAAAGATAAAATTCCCAGTGAAAATATGTGCGTTTAGATCCTTCATGGAGAATTTCAAATTAAAAATAAAAATATTTGGAAAGAACAGTAATTCCCTCAAGCTTTCTTAATATACCGAAAATAACTTTTTAAAAGACATATAATTTTGGTGAAGAAAGGTCATCTCTCAAGGTCTTCTGAAAGACAGTTACAGAGTTGAGAGATGACCCTACTTAAAAAAATAATAAAAGCCTGCAAGTAGTGAGTTCCACAATCAAGTGTACCTTGTTTTATTATTAATAAACATTTATGAAGAATTTGATATATGAAGTGCCTTCTCTCCATATGTATACCTATACATTTTATACATTAATGCAAACAAGAGACTACACATATAATTCCTCACATACACATATATGGGTTTTGTTTTCATCTTGATTTATAAGTTAAGATCAACAGATCACGTTTCCATATTTTAGAATACTCCATAGTTTTATATTTTTTTTTTTTTGCTTCTTGAAATTTACATTTTATGGAATATTTTAAATCACAATTATCATACAAAGACAAGTTTAAAAAGACATTGGAATTCTTCCCTTATCTTAACTGTTTAAGAGAGTTTTGATGTTATTTTCTTCAATAAGTTTTTTGCCTTTGTGAGAAAGACTAAATTGTTTGTTTTGTGAAATATTGATTAAAATAGAGTTTATCCATCTATGATCTGCCCCAAACTTACTGTACAGAAAGGTTTACTACTAATTTATACACACATTTTATACCTAGCTTGAAGAGAAATCATATAGCAAAACCACAAATCATGTAATTTTGTTAAATTTACTCAAGGAAAAAACTTTTTTCTTTACTTACTAAGTTTCAGACCTCAGCATTTTGGAACAGCAGTTCCAAAACTCTACAAACTCTATTGTAATAATCCCTTTTTATCCAAATCCATGATATATTAAGTACAAATTTATCTGGAACTTTAACCTAGATAATGAAAAATAAATTTCACAAATACATAATAGAATGAGGCTTCACAGCAAAATTATAATAAAATTGACTTCTTATTGTAAACTGTTGTGCAGTTATGCTCAATTGCTGTATAAACTTTATTCTTAGTGTTGCTATGCTTTACATTCTGTTTGGCTGAAGAGCTTCTAATTTTATTAACCACTGCACATTTTTTCCTCTATAAGTGCATGCCCTACATATCTTTTCTTTCTGTTTGTTTGAGTGAACCAACTAGAGAAACTGGATATATATTATATGTATGTGGTTATTTTTTGGCAATCTTACTTCTACAATCCTCTACCATATTCCTTAAGTTGGCCCTAGAAAACAAACTTTACAACCTTAATCCTCATTTAAAAACTGCAAAAATGCATGAAGGAGAATGATGATGATGATGATGATGATGATGATGATGATTATTATTATTACTACTACTACTAGCAAAAAAGGGCTGGCAAACCTGAGGAGAGAAGAAAAAATTTGTTTGATTCTGTTCTTGTTTTAAATCATGGCAATATGAATTAATTCTATTAATCATTACTGGGGACAACCAAAGTCGATAGGTCAGACAATGTCCTGTTCGTAAAGGTTGATTTCTAACACCGATGCCCCCACTGCAGAAAGCTCTTCTCACTTAGTTACCCTAAAGGACAGCAAAGCTCTCATCTCAAGAGCAGCAGCTATACGTTTGCTCTCTGTGTTTTCTTCTGACAACAAAATCTTACCCTGCACTGGTGTGGAGGAAAAGACAGCACGCACAGAACATCCAAGAGAGGAAAAACAAGAAATGGAGTGTGAAGAAACAGCAAGAGACAGATCCTGTGAAGGGTATACCTCCATTTGCACCAACCCTTTGTGACATCTAATATACACCAAGATATAGCTAGCATCATGAAATGGCATAGCAGTGTTTGAGCAAAAAAGACCATATCAGAAAACATATAAAGTAGCTCACTGGCTTTGTCATGCCTAGTTACTATTGGAAATTATAAGGAAAACAAGATGTTCCAATTCAGAATATTCTTTGATACTGTGATTCTGTGACTTAATGTTGACAGCTCTTTTTTCCCCCTTTTTATTTCCTTTTTAAAAAACATATAATTTCTATTATTTTTGAAAAGTCCTTTTTTTCCTCTCTAATTTAGCAAACAATGACACAAAGAAGTTCTACACTGGAGTAGATGGTCCCTCAGTAGTTCACAATGGTCTCTCATTGTACATAATATATCGTCTATATTGCATATAGTATATATATTTTACATATATATGTGCATATATATATATGTGTTTATAAATATAGACAGATACAGATACATGTATATATGTATCACTATAAATGGTGCACTGCAGCGATGGTGCCAGTAAGACACAGAGCACAACTCAGAGACACCAAATCAGCTCTCATATCATACTGTCAAAATGCTTGAATTTGGCAGGCTGGGCTATCTCCTGCTTATTGAACAGGGTGGCCAAATGCTTATGCCATGTTCAAACTGAAAATTAAGAATGAAACGAGGACAGGTCCCTATGAAAGTAACCTGGCCTGGTATTCTGTCAGTGTCTACTCAAAGACAATCATTTATAAATTATTTGACACTCCATAATTTTAATGTTCTACAGACATTCATAAAGAGATCTCGATTTTGCAATAGTACCAACATCATTCATTGACTTCAGTAAAAAGATGTAAATGTCTTTAAAGGACAGTGTAAACTGTCTAAGACACAAAAATTTAAAGATACCTTTCTTTGACCATTGTATTTGTAAACATGTTGCTACAGACCATAGTATAATGATATGCAATATGCTATATTTGTACTTCACATGCTCACAGAAAGGAATAATTCACACACTGTGTTGCAGGTAATGGGGTAAGAAAGGCAAAGGCAGTAGATATCTATGTCAAATAAATGGAAGGAATGTGCCAATATCTAATATAATTAGACCTTCGGGACCTTCAGCATAAAGCTATGAATCTTAAACTAATCCTTTTAATTTCTGATTTTTTAAATTTATATTTTAAGATAATATTTGTATTCCTATTACTCCAGTGATGGAGTCTTGGCAGCAAACACTATCACGATAAGTCTCTATTACACGTGCTTCTCAAAATGAGCGTGCAGATGAACTATCCACATTTATCTTTAGAAAATATTTTATTTGAAGATTTAGCCTTAGGCAAAAGCATCACCTGGAATCAAATAACTATCTAATAATAAAAATTCAGAGATGAAAAAAAGATCTAAGAGCTGATCTAGTCAATCCTCTCAAGAATGCAGGATTGTAACCTGCAATAAGTTCTCTGGAGTATTCTCCACTCCAGGTTTAAATAGCTCAGGCTATGGAGTCAACATTATTTCCTTTAAATCTAATCCCCTATCCACCTCCTCACTAGGAATTTTTTCAGATATTCAGACAATGCTCTCCTGTTCTCACATTCTTATTTACTTTTCCTAGGTACATAGTCCATCACATCAGCATGGTACATTGTGTTTTGTGTTTTATTGGCCAGGTTTTGGTTAACATTAAAGAAAACTCTGGGTACATACAAAAATGTATGCAAGCCTTTGATTGCTGGAAATCTTCCTTATCCAAGCACCCACACATATTTCCCTTGATCAACAGTTAGCTTAGTCACTCCTCGCAGCTTTTCTTCTGAAGCAATCCTTCCATTCTCTTACTTTAATAGTTTTCCCCTTTTTGTCTCTGCATCTTCTCATTTTGACTTACTATAGGTCTCTTTTAATGCAAGTTGTACTCTAGGTAGTCTAATATTCCTATGCCAAAATTACGGGTTCCCAACAGGATGCTTTTAAATATACTGTATATGAGGCATTGATGCTATTTCTTCTTTGTGTTTGTCTTTTTTTTTCCTTTTTAAATACCATTTTATCCTCATAATTTGTCCACTTTACTCTTTGGTCTCTTTCTGTTAGCATCAGTATCTATTGAATATTTATTTGTGTTTCAGATATCTTTTCCACCTACATATTTACTACATTTTTTTTTACATGTTAAATCTTACTTTCTGGTTTCCAGAAAATATTGATAACCTCTCTTGATTATGTTTATTCTCTTACTTTTCCAGCAAGTTTTTATAGCATCTCCAAGTATAGTAACATGGGTTGTTTCTCGTGCACTCTCCAAATTATTAGAAATAAGTACATTCAGATTTAAAATTCAATATTCATAGACCTAGATAATAAACTTCCTTAAAATTACTAAGGCGTCTGCAATTATTTAAGCTTTGGGGGGAGGGGGGTAGTGAGCTGGGAGACATAAGTAATTTTTAATTATTAGAATATTAACATTGCATGTTTTTTAGCTCATTTTTAAGTGAACTCATCATTTTGTAGAGATTCAAATATCCTGTGGTCTTTAACACTATATAACTGGTGGCAAGTTAGACACAGAATTGGGCTTCACCTGAGGGAGCTAAGCTACAAGGATGAAAACATATTAAAAACAGATCAAAGCCCAGATTAAAACTGAAAATACAGAAATATCCATGCATGAGAAATACCAATTTTATGTATGATAGAGTGAACCTAAAACTCTGTTTTGGCAGTTCCTAGTTATAGGAGACGCCAAATTTAAAAGATGTCATGAGACAATAAAGACTGCCTGAAGAGCAGGGACCTTACCAGACTGGGCTCAATGACTGGGTGTCAGTACAACATATTTTTATTTGATAGGCTTTTAGCCTACATTCCTACAGATACTTGAATATATACTGCTTGTGGAACACTTATAAAATATACACAAGTTTAATTTTTCATAGATGAAAGTGGATTAATGTTTTAAATTTCACTGAGAAATTAAACCTTTATATATATATATATTATGTATATAGTATCATGTTTATTGTGTGTACAGTCGGGGATGTTCCTGTGTATCCTATGTTACTAGCAAAATGTGATTAAATGGCTGACCTTCATTTCTATTAACTAGCATATCTCTTCAATGATAGTCCATTCATTTTGCAGGTGTTGAGAGACATGAGCAAAACAAGTGAATATTTCTAAGCAAAATGCTTCAAAACTGTGTACTTCTGAAGTGACAGAAATATTTCAAAAATACATCCCATTTATGCTCAAAATGGAGATTTTTGCTGGAAGACTGCATGTTCCATCATTGTCTATCAACAGTGTTTAGAACAGGGCTGTTACCTTTCAAATGCAGCATTTACAAGTCACCACTTGTCATTAAATGTAGCTGTATGTTCAAGAGGTTTGTAATAATAGCCTTTAATTAAACTGCAGACTGTTAGAGGGTTTCTGTTACCCTTTGAAGTTCTTTATTATTGGTTGCATCCAGTCTTTTATGCCACACTTAAGGTTAAATTAAATAATTAAAATATACCTACAAGAGAAATAAAAACTTTACATGTTTTAATTTGATTTCTGAATGTCAAGGTTTTTAAAATAATAACGGATGTTTTGGTTTTCTTGTGTTGGCCTACTAGAATACTAGAATGTGACATACATTAAAAAAACCAGTAGATTTTTATGGGAATAATCAGTAAGCATGATGCATGTAAATAAGCTGTTTTCTATGCATGGCTGGCAAAAGTGCTAATTAAATAGTTGGTATTCAAGGCTATGCTCGTTCATTGCTTAGTGACATACAAACCCAGTGATGTGTGCCAGCAGACATTTTAAGTTGAATGTTTTCTCCTCTATGTTCTTTGTCGTGAAATGGTGGCACCATGATGTGAACACTAGTGTAAGCAAAACACTGAAATATGCTCTAATAATGTTTTAACCCTGTAGCATCACTAGTCTAGTTTTCTAATGAATTTTTAATTTCCTTCTTCTTATAAGGACATTATGAGTTATCGCTGATGCATATTAAATCATATACAGGAGTCATTTTCTCACTAAATTTGCATAAAATGGCTAAATGCTAATGCACCAAATGGGGCTTGCTATATCTGGTACAGTAAATATGCCCTTGCAGGTTTTCTGCAATACATCTCCTGTATGTTGTTAGCAGTCAGATAAAGGTCTGTTCTGAAAAGGGAAAATAAAACCTGTTGTGTGTACACTGAGATCTGATGACCCCTGTGATGATTTCTACACGGTGATTAGAACCCGGTCTAGAATTCAAATTTGCATGAGACTGAAAATAAAGTTCTTTTGCAAGTACAGCTAAATGGTACCCCTCAGAACAGCTTGCTGCTTCTAATAAACACCAGGCTACTTATTGAGGCTTTACGTGTTTATCACTGAATACTGAATTGAAAACACACATAACCCATTGTTTTAATTTTACAATTTCTCTCTAACACTCTGAGTGTTATCTCTAACACTTCCTGTTAAATCTATAGCCTTTAAAATCTCCTCACTGTTCCTCAGTTAAAACTGCAGTTCTTCTCTTACTGTTACATACACTCACCTTTCACCTGTACTAACTTTTCCCTTATCTTCTAATAGAAATTCTATATATTAGCCAAAATATATTATAATTTATAGCACATTCCCAGTAAGAATGACACTATTGTTGCAAAAATATTAATCCAAACAAACTCCTTACATTTAATGATGGAAACTTTGTTCTCTCTCGCTTTTGTATTTTTGATATCTAGAACATTTTTTGACCTGGTGCAAAAAAGGTGCTATTTAAAAATAAATGCATGCTTTTCCCTACACTTATTTTGAATTAGTTTTGATAAATAATTAAATACTGCATAATATATTATTTAGATGCAATGGTTTTATGAATTTCAGTGGTATTTCAACTACAGTTATAGTAATTTATTTATCAGTAAAAAATTTACATAATCGCACTTCAGAATCCAGTGGACTGGAGAGATATCAGAAGGACATCCAGGAATGTGCATAATAACTTTGGGCATTAGATTAACTTAATAATACAGTGCTGTGCAAGATGTTATAATATATTACACAGCTGTATATGATGAATCATTTTTGAAAGATGAAAGCAAATAATCACTTTCTCTTCTCAGTTTTATTTTAAGAAAAAGACAATATCTCAACACAGACTAGGAATTAAACCATTCTACAGGAAATAAAGTATTATTGCTACAAGACTGGAAGAAAATTTTAATTTAAATATCATTTACAGTATCATCCCAGGGTCTCTCTCCTTTAACTATTGTGGGAAATGCCAATTTAATTACAATATTATTAAGTAGCTACTTGATTTTGTGTAGTTTAGTCTATCCTAGTAATCATCAGTGCTGAAGGACAATGCAGGGAAGAAATGGAAATTTTCCGTACTGTTGATATTCACAGAGGTGACTCACTCCTGGTAGCTGTGTTATGGATCTGTGTTAACTGTGGATCCTCCCTCAGCATGGGAAGTCACAGAATTAGGGAATCACAAAATTAACTAAGCTGGAAAAGACCTTTTGGAGACAAATGAAGCAGAGCATATGGATACGATGGTTCACGATGATGCAAATGCTGACACAGATCAGAGATTTCCAGATTCAAAGTTATGACTTTGCATATGCCAGTTTTGTCCATGTACACAAAAGAGGATCTACATAGCTGTTATGTGAGCCCAGCCATATGAGAATTATGGGAATTTATATGAAGACATAAAATTAATATTCATAAATTTCCCAACAATATATTTATGTCCACTGGTGAAATATTGGTAACTCATAAAACCTTGAATACTCAGTTGAACAGGAATCTCTACAACGTATGCTTACACCAATTACAGACATAGAGAAGAAAGTAGAAATAATCTATTTGGAAACAATTTTCTAATGTAGGAAAATAAGTGAAGAATTATCTCTGGCCCTGTTTCAGCCTGTACTGCCACCAGTTTGTACTTTCCTACACACCTACAGTGAATTCTGAGATGCTACCTGCAGCAACTGCTTTCTGTGACTGAAAATAGCTAAAGACAGTAATTCATATATGTATATATTCAAAAGAAAGCTGATTTTAGCTATTCTGATGTACCACAACTGCTGCTGAAGTAGACAGGTGAGAGGATACCATCCTTGCTGTGCAGGTTTTCTGTTACTGACTCCAGCTTTTTCATACAAGGTGATTGTATGTTAGGTTCCAATTACATTAAACTAATACTGTTATTCTGATGATAATTATATTATTTTATTACACCCTAAATTCTTATTTCTTAAAGATAGTATTCTACATGACAATGACACTGGAGTATTTTTTATGTTAATGTCCCTTTCAGACAACTGACATTATTAACAGAATAAATGTAACTGAAGAGACATTTTTTAAAAAATTATAGTTAAGTAAATATTATATGCCCCTTTTCATTGACACAAGCTTTATTCTGAAGGCAAAATTATCCTATTCAGACTACACAGGTTCTTTTACAAAAGGTGAAATGCTGCTCCTATTGAGTCAAAGATAGACCTACCAAGTTTTGACCCAAATCATAGGATATTAGTTTTTCCCAACAAACTCTTCTAAGAGTCTAAAGAAGACAAACTGGTGACTGTCTCACATAGTCATTTACTTACAAAGTTCATTTTAACCTGGCTTCTACGTTCCCCTTGCTGAGGTACAAACTGGAGGTCAAAAAGCAAAGCAGAAAACTATTCCTTTTCACAATTTCATGTGCACTGGCAGTTTCCTTACTTTCTTTATTACATAGGTGTGCTGATCTTGTTCCCTTCTGCAACCTTGCTCACCTGCCTCACAGTACCATCACAGCCATAATTAGGCAGATGAAGAAAATCTGGGTTCCTATCACAGACTGCACTTCAGCACAGATGTTTAAATCATCAGTGTTTAAGGAGGAGTGGATAGCCATTCACTATCACTCATGGTGGGAATCTTGGGCCTATCCTGGGCAGGGCCAGGAGCTGGACTTCAATGATCCCTATGAGTCCTTTCCAACTTAGGACATTCTGTGATTCTATTCAGATCTAATTCTTCAGATTTCGGTAAGAGCTGAAGGAATTGAGAAATATGGTGACAAAACACCTACACCTGGAGGAGAAAGACCAGTTTTGCCCTGCATTCAGTGCATCCCGTGATTTTTCCTGCATTAAATATGTTTATCATTCTAGCACAAGCCACTTTTAAAATGTGTTTTTATGGTGTAGGCCAGGCACGGAAATTTCAAAGGCAGGTGGTTATGGATTTTTAAATGAACAGTAAAGATCCTTGGGTATGAGGCGACAGCAGGGCCCTCCAAAGAGACTTTTGGTGGCCTGTGCAGAGCGGCTGCTGGGAGGTGACACAGCAGCGAGGGGCGCAGGGCAGTCACCGCTGCGGGCGGGCCGAGCACCACCCGAGAGCGCTGCGGGACCAAGGTGGTATCATCAGCTCCGCGCTGCGTGATTGTCCCTTCATCCTTCCTGCAACTTAGGACGAGTCAAAAACGCTCATGCACGATGTCATTAACTGGCTTTAGTAACTGCTTAAGACCTGGACCTTTCTTTAATTTTTGGAACCTCCCTCGTTGGAGGAGCACACCGGCGCGGCGGATCTGTCGCGATAGTAACTCAGTTTCTCGGCAACAGGGGGAAGAGGGCGCTGTCTCCCGCCGGAGGCGGCTCTTCGTGGGCAGCGCTAATTAGAGCTTACCGCTTGCCACAATCAACAGCGGTAAAGCAGCCACGCGGCCGGAGGGAGAGCGCGGGCGACAAGGCCGGGCGGGGACACCGCCTGGGTACCAGGGGGAAGAGGAGAGGCACGCCGAGCCGGCGCATCCCACCGCATCCCTCCGCATCCCATGCGTGCCGCCACCGGTCTCCCGGGAAACTCCAATCAGAGCGGTGGGAACGGAGCCCGGCTGCTGGACCGCGGCATCCCCGCGGGTCTGGACCGGTGGCTTGGGCTCCGAACCAGCAGGATCGGCCTGGGGAGCCGTGGAGTGACGTGCGGCCCGGCAGGGAATCCGCGGGCCCAGCGCTGCCTCCTCGTTCACCACGGGAATTTCTGCCCCCTCTCCTCTCCCTTCCCCACCTCGACAAGCATGGATTAGCACTAGATGTAGGGATTTAGGGGGGAAATAGCTTTTTGAGCATTAGATTTAAAGACACCAACTGAACACCACATTCCCTTTCCACTGTGTTACATATATATCCCTAAAATCAGGCTGTACATCTTGGTGCCAGACTTGGTCCTGATCCCCTCAAAGTGGATGGCACAAGTTCATCCACGTCAGATTCTGACCCTGACAGGGTCACACCAGCTTTATATGGTGCACTATGGATGTATATATATATAGAAGCAAATGTATGTTTGTAATTATATATTTATACACAGGTAAGAGCTCCAGGAAGAATAAAACAGGTTACTGTTGACAGGCAACAGCACAGTCAAACTGCTCCTTTCTCCTCCTTTCCCACTCCCAGAAAGGGCAATAAGAAATGCCCTAATATTTGCCTCATACTTTTGCCATTCAAATAGGAAATCTAATTGTCAAAGTCTGACATTTTCTTTCTTCTAAATTAAAATTGTGGAGAATGTAGGGGTTAATAAATATGCTCACTTCAGGGTGAGCAATCTGTGGAAGCAGTGTATGCTTTAAAAATGTAAATGGACTTTTTCCATCATGTCTCTGTGGCACAGATATGCACATATACCCCTCCTTCTAGTCAAAAGAAATTAGAAAAAAATTTTTAATTCACATGGGAAGGGAGGGATCTGGCCTAACAGGTAGTGTGTCCTTGGCTTCTCTACAAGATTAAATATTTCACAACATCTATTTTAATTGAAAAAAAAATAACTAATCTACCCTATGCTCTTGCACATTAATGGCAACTTCAGGAAAGGGGAGGTGTGCACATGAATATGTCCATTCATGCAAACAACTGTTCTTTGACAGGTGAAAGGGACTCCCCCCTCCAACAGCTGCCAGGTTTTGTACAGCAGGCAGGGGACTGGTGAAGGCCTGGCTTCTCTTTAAACCTCCCCATCACCTGCCTGTGCTGCCTTGCTTCTGTTTCAGATCCAGATGGCCCCAGTTGCCCCTCACTCATGAGTGGTTGCATGAGAATTTGTCTAGCACCAATGCCTGCCCAGTCACCCCTCCAGTCGTCTGCCTGCACTGTGCACCAGCATTTCCAGTGTCCAGGGCTGCAGGTGATGGAACTGCTGAGGAAGACAGCAAGTGGAACAGCTGAAGGGGTGTGTTACTCAGCACAAGGGTAGCTGCTCATCACTTCAAGTTTTTATGCCAGGAACTGTCCCATGCTTTATGAAGCACAGGCAGAATCATGGTCTCTTAGGTTTAAAACACAGACATTCTAACAAAGCACACACAACTAACTCCTCACCACTCCTTTGAGCTGTTCCTTGGTCTGCACTGTGCATGAATGATAACCAGAGGACTAACCTGAACAGCACTCATACCAGAAACCATTATAAAGTGAAGGTAAAAAAGCAGTAGTTAAAAATTGAGAGAACTGAAAACTGTCCTTCTGGTACCTGTGTCAACACTGACAGGCCCTGGTGGATTTCCTCCAGCACCTGGAGAAATACATTTCCCATTACTTTGCTTGTGTCACTTCTGTTAAACGTTAAAAGAGAAATCATCCCCTAGACTCAGAAGTGTTCTGTGTACTGCAAAGGGCATCTACTAATATTTTATCAGTCCCAAACAGGAGAGTTACAATAGTTGCTGAAAACAAGTTAGTTTGCACCGTTTATTTTTTAAATTTCATGAGAAGCAGTTTGGTTGCTTGCACTTGTCAGGAAATGAGTAGCCAACTCTATGTGCTGAACTCATTTTAAGAAAATTAAAGGGTTTGTCTGGCTGAAATAACTTGTAAATGAACTGATTTTTTCCCTCTGCCTTTTTTTGTTGTATTTCATGCATTGTAGGCACTAGCAATGATATTAGTTCTAGTGTGGGAAAATATTATAATTGAGATCTGGTAAGTTATTTGCAGACTTCAAGTTTTTCTTTATACTGTGCTGACATTTAGTACAGCCCCGGTGAGGAAAACAATGCTGCCATTCATAGCTCTAGACGTAGATTTCAATCGACTTAAGCGGGCATAGTGAAACTTGGTCATTCACCGGTTACCCATATTGTGTTCTCAAATTTTCTCTCAGCAAAAGTATAATGACTCAGTATTGTATGGTTGCATAGACAAGGGCTCAGAACAAGAGACACTAGTTTTGTCTGACGGTGTGAGAAAGTCGTGAAGGGATCTTTTCTTCCAGATGGTGTTAAATTCAGCTGCCTTTTTAACATTGGCCTTCCACAGCAATCTGCTGTTCTCTTTTCACAAAGAATAAGCCCCAGTCCCTGCTAGTTAACATGCATACTCACGCAACCTGCAACTACCCTCCAACTGTTTTACAATGCACTGGTATGCTAAATAAACTTGATCTGGTCTCTTCCACTGCTAAAACTAGCTTGGAGAGAACTGCCCACTGATATTTCAACTTTTTGGGTTTGAGTTTGGTTTTTCTTCCTGTTACATAAAAGCTTTTTGTTTGTTTGATAGACTGATTTTTTTTTTCTCCCACAAGTTTTGAGGGAAAAACACCCAACAGGTAGATAATCGTGGGGAAGGATTACCTTTCCTAGTTACTTGCTGCACGAGCCTCTTAAAGCATAAAATTGAGGGCATGCTACCACATTTCCACGTGCTCTCTTTCCCCAAGTCAGAAGTTTACTGTGTAGGAGACAAGGTGCAGAGAAATGGGTCTCTTTGCTCCTAAAGAAGGAGTAAGAGTAGTAATAGTAATAATAGCCAATCATATTGTATTGATTGATAGTCACGTAACATTAGTAAGGTACAAAACAATTTAAGATGACAGTGGCCAACATGCCATTATAATGCTGCTGTTTTTCTCTGACGTTTTCCTTCACAAGTTTACACCGAGGACCAAGACGCAAGCAACAGCTGAAGTAAATTGACCCCATTCATGCCTAAGCAAACAATGGGTTTCCCCAGAAAACAGCTTATCGTCTTAATTGAAGCTCGTTGAGAAAGAAAACCGCGCACTTTGTCATGTAAATGTTAATTGTAGTAGACAAGGGCCCTGGGTAAATAGCACCCCTAGACAAGCAGTAAATGAGGGGCGGGCACTCTGTGGTGAAAGGCTGGTAGCTCAAACACAGCTCCGATGTAAATAAACACAGCTCCCCTCGCCGGGCGCTGCAGCAGTAAAAGTTTGGGCACACGTAGCGCTGACAGAACGAAGGTTTAACCTCAAAACAGCCTGGCCGGAGTCCCGGCCGGCACTGTCGGCAACCACCGGGCGGGAGCCTCCGGCCGAGCTAAGGTTATTTTAACAGCTACAGAGAGCATGGGTTAACTTATAAGACAAAACTCTTTGGTTTATTTACGCAGTACAGGCGTGCTGGTCCCAGAACACAGCGGCTGTTCCATCCCTGTTCCATCCTTCTCACGGTGCAGTGAGTGGCGTGAAGGTGAATATTCCCACTACAAGACCCCAAACTATGCTTTTTATAAGCAGTTCAACAACAAAGTGAAAATGCAAAAGAAAATTAAATAACTATGAAAAGTGGCGCGCAGAGGATTTGCTCCAGACGCATGGAGACCACTGAGCCCCATTCCCTTATCTCTGATCTTATTTTAATCTGCCGTGGAGAGCGTTCAGTTACTAACGCAGCACACAATTCCAGTGTGCCTCTGGGAAGACGTTCAGGTCAAGTCCAAAGGAAATATTTTATCCCGAGCAATCCTATGTTCATTCCTCCTCCATTTCACAGCGCGAGGCGCCTAAGCCGCCGAAATTATAAAGATAATATTTGTTAAAAACACAGGACTGTTTGCAGGGGCATCCCGACACGCCTGCCTTGCCTTTCCCTTCATCCATCGGGACCAAAATCCGCGTCCCCCCGCGCCCTCCGCGGGAGAAGGGAGCAAGTTTCGCCCCGGCGCAAGTTCCGCCCTTCTCCCGCGGCGGGCCNGGTCACCGGACGGGCCTCAGCGCTGGCTTCAGGGAACTGGGACCCGCGTGGGCCGCGCCGGGACCCCCCCGTGGGTCTGCAGGGACCCCCGCCCGGCCCCGGCCCCGGCCCCGGCCCCCGCCGGGCTGTCTGTCTGTCTGTCTGTCACCGGCCGCCGGGGCTCGGCGCTGCCGTTTGCCCCGAGCGTGGGAATAGGAGCGCCCAGCCGTTCACATCTCCTGCACGGCGTTTAACGGAATCAATTAGGCAAGACAGACCTCCGCTTCTCCACCCCTTTCCCTCCTCCCCTCCCCCCCACCCCGTATTTTTGTCAAGTCTATGTACGTCCTAATTATTTCGGTATGGGATGCCAGAACTGTTTCCTGGATAGATCTGATCATCCTTGAACAAAAAGAGAGGAGGCGCACACGTGGGTTTTGGGGTAAACGTCACTTTCATTTCCAATGCTAGGCGCAGAGCAAGGCATACAACACTTTTTAACACTTTGACAGGGGGGAGGCGATCTCGTCTCCATCATGTCTTTCTGCTTCAGTAGCTTCCTCAAGGAAACCCTCTCGAAACAGAGAAGCATCTATGCTCGCGTTTTGAATAGAGGAATAAAAATCGGCCATCACTATTTCCCCCCACCTTTGTGCAGCTCCGACGAGTTCTAAGTAGATATAAATCATTATGTTTGTCTGCGCTTCGGTGTAAACTTCTTCTGAAAGCCTGCTTTCATATGATTTGAAATTAATCTCGATGCTTTGTCTTAGATGCACACAGACAGGTGTTGGGTTGGTTTGTTGCTTTTTTTGTTGTTTGGGGGTGTTTTTTTCCTCAGTTCAGTAATCAGCTCTGTATCATCAGCACCACCGTCTTCATCATCACCAATCACCACCTGTATTTTTAAGGCCATTTCATTTCAATGAATCACTTTGCCAAATGAAACTCGGCGTTAGGTTTCTAATAGAAAAAAAAAAAAAATCATATATATCCTCTTAGTCTGGTTTAACGTTGACTGTTCTGGGTTTCTCCTTATTTATTCAACAACAATAGTTGCATATACATTGTTTACCATCAGTACCATGTTCTCTCTGCAGCGGGTGGATATCCATTCTGTGCCATGTGACAACTCCATATTTTAGTATAAGTATGCCATTTAATTTCTTCCAGTCTCACCTCCAGCTGTAAAAATGTTAGATTCAATAAGCATTCCTGACCCTTCTCGATTTTTACTGTCTCTTGCAGCAGTCTTTCATTTTCACATGCTGTACGATGATCTTGAAGGAGTTTTTACTTTCGGTTATCTAGCTTTATGAAGACCAAAACACTCATACAGCTAGATAACCAAAGATAACAACTCACTTCCCTCAAAGATTTTTAATTTTTTTTTTTTTTAATTTTTATTTTTTAGTCCTTGCTACAGTCCAGATTCTTTCTGGCAAACGTGTCGTTTCCTTCAAGAACACTAGTGCTGCTTTAAAATGTCACCATCTTAAGTAAATATGTAGGTAGGTATGTGCAGCTAATAACTTCCAAAAGCGATCTCTTGCCTTGAAAGTTTATTCCGAACTTTTTGTTTCAGCCAGTAATTTCTGGCAGGGATAGCCAACAATTCATCTGTTAATACCAAAAAGTAAAACCAGCTATTAAGTTGCATCAACCTGCGTTAAGAGAGAGAAGCATCCATCCTTTTACAGGCCCCTATTTGCACTGTAAATCTCTTCATTTTCCCGAGAGGCTCCTTAGCCTCTATAAAGATGTAAAGCCTTCAGCATTTTCCAGCGCAGTGCAAGGAGGAAGAAGAAGGGGAGAAAAAATCCATTTCAGTGGGAAGTAACAAGCTGATTCGAGGGTGCGGCTCCTGATCCCCTTAGATTATGCATGACATAGAGCTCTTTGCCAAATGGTGGCAGCTTGATTCCGAATATCTTGCCTGCGTGTGTATTTGAAGGGGGCAAGGTTCTCGCTTTCTCGGAGCTCCTAGAGCTGGGGAGAAGAAGACGGCGGTGTTGCCGGCTGCTGTTGCCCCCGGTCTGAAAGAAGGAGAAAAGGGCCATCACTGGAGGGCTTTCCGTGCCAAAATGCGGGCCTGCCCGGCAAGGTCAGAGGTCCTGGACCGCGGGAGACCAAGGTAATGATGATGTCATGGGAAACCTCAAGTACACAAGGCTATTGATATGCATGAGCCACCAGCGGCCGGCGCCGGGACTGAGTCCGGTGTCGCCTCCAGCATCGCCGCCTCCGCCGTCGCGGGGCGGGGATCCGCTCGCCGCCGTTACCTTCCTCCTCCTCCTCCTCCTCCGCCTCCTGCAGCCAGTGAAGGAGCTGCAATTCAATGTTTAGCTCTGCAAAAGAAGAGGAAAAAACTGGTCCCCTCCTTGCTTCTTCTTCTGTTTCCCAGGCTCCATTTCTTCATTTCCATATGTTTCAGTGCCCAGAGGACTAGGATGGGGAGAAGAGGGCTCAAAGATTGNTCCTCCTCCTCCTCCGCCGCCGCCGCAGCACACTCCGCTCTCACATCCACAGGCCGGTAGGGAGAACGCTCTCCCCGCAGACGGGAAGCGGCCTGTCCGGCCCCAGGGAGCGCTGCTGCGCTTCTGTTCGGGCAGCCCCCGCCGGTGCGCAGGGATGCCGCGGTGGGGAGCGCGGCCTGGCGCTTGGAGGCCGGGAGGGGGGCTGTGCTACGCAGTGAGTCGATGTGTAATTACATTGACAATTTGCTCTGTGGTTGTGTGTCTACGAGGGTGTTTTTTTGGTTGGGTTGTTGCTCTAGGGGGAGAGGGGATGTGGATTTTTATTTATTTTTACTCCGCAGCTCTGTCGTGCTTCGCGTCTATCGTGATTCGCAGGTATTTACAGCGGGACGGTCGTGCGAGACGTTTTCCTCTGCCTGTCTGTGCGGGAAGCTGCGAGCAGCAAGCTCAACGTAGTCTGTAGCATCTCCAGCCTCTCTCCGCCCTTCTTCCCACCCCCACTCCCTCCCAGCCTGTGTGTGTCTCTGAGTCTGTGTTAGAATGCAACGCAGGTGAACATTGCAGCAATATTTATCTAAGACCATGCATCAGCTGATGAAACGCCTTAAGAAAAACGCTGATTTATCGTTTATTTTTATTGACCTCTACTAAGAGACAAGAACTGCAAGCTGGTGTTACTCATTGAAGCAACGGAGGCAAGTCTTTCTAAACTGTTAGGATGTGTTATGTACAGTTTTAGGATTTAAGTCTCTCAACTCCCCCTCCCCCACACTCGCCCTCTAAAAGAGCATTATACTTTGACTTATTTAACAATATAATTTGTAGAATTTTCTGGAGTCTCAAGTGCAAGCATTAAAGATCTCTCGAGCATATGTGATAAAACAAACCTCCTCACTGCGATCTACCATGTTTACTGTTGAAATTAATAAATACACTTCAACAGCTCTTGTGTGCTGTGTTCAGTATAAGATACATACCAAAAAATTCAGCACAGACAGACTGTGGACCGCTCAGAACTCCTAAAGGAATACCAAGGTAAAATGCTGCTACTCTTCCTCACAGGTACAAAATAAGATATGACATGTGTCCACATACAATCACAGTCCATAGGCCACACTACATTTAAGTACGTTTGTTTGTAAATTAACCTGCGCTTACATACATTGCTATTTTTAGGTGGATTTTTTTTAAATGCATTTTTTTGATGCTCTGTGTTGGCTACAGAGCTTGCTTGTATGATAAGGCTTATGTCCCCTTGTGTGTACACAGGGGATCCATATGTGCGTGTGTCCATCTGGGTGCACATGTCTGTGTGTATGTGCTAAAACATATATGCAGGTGTATGTGGTGATGCTGTAAAACAACAACTGTATCAACAAACCCATTTTTATTGCAGTTACGAAAGCATGAAAATGGGAAAGCAATCCCATTTGTCAGACATGGCCCAGAATTAATACTACCACCCATAAGTAGCACACAGATATTGCTCATCTGCTAACTGTTCAATCTGAATACAGCAGGGATGTTACTAATAATTTATTTGTGTTTTCAGATTCTAAGACTTTGAAGCTGGGCACTTCTGTTTTAAACAGGTATTATGTATCCTGGTACAGACTGGTTTTTTTCCACCAGTGCTTTTTACCTGGGAGATATAAGACCTATATGTGTCAGTGTTCTTTGTGGAAAATTTAGAGCTTGGCACAAAATGGTTAGGATTTTTATAATGCTGCATTATGACTTACTGAGCTTCTTCATTACCTCTCAGACTGTTCAGGCACAACAGGGGCAACTGAATCAGATACCTGATGCAATCAGAAGCACATGATTACTTTGGTATTATACAAAGTTCTAATGAATTTATATGTGTTTTTCTGAATTTACAGCTAGGCAGAAAGATGTTTTTTAATGGCAGTAGCTAGGGGCAGTGTTGTTGGTGTACAAGCATGTGTTGCACAGGACAGGCTTGTGAGCTTATGCATTAAATTCTTTCAGCCAGAGGCATGAAATTACAAGTGATCCTCGTGCATGTGTGTGTGTGTGCATCTCTGCTTATACAGGTACATATGTAGATGTACAAGTGCATATGTACATATGCATGTGTATATATAATAACACAGATGCATATCTAAATGTTAAATGCATATGGGTCACCAGCAGTCGCACCACCAGATTCAGAGTTAAATGCAAAATACATTATTGCAAATTGGCATTTTTTTTTGAAGACACAAGGCATATCTTTAAAGCATCAAGCTCTCTCCTCACAGCCACCTCACTTACACACTAACTTGGGAAGGAACTGCAACACACCTGACGTATTTTATTGACTAATCACTGGAGCCTAAGCACATCAAAAGAGGTGATGTGATGGTTATGATCTAGCTGTTCATTAGCCCTATTACCAATTACATTTTTTAGCTCTCAGACATCTAGGGCCTCAAAATCATAATGAGTTGGTTAAGCATTTACTTTTTCTGAATGTAAAAATTGTTGAAAAACACTTTTCCAAAACTGTAGTGTTGCCTAGCATGGGAAAAGTTTAAACAATGCACAGTTCTCAAAATTCTGCCAAAAACATCACCCGAATTGTCAAAAGCAGATGTTAACACTGTCTGCTCTCTTCCAGTTTACATAATTGTATAAAACTTACTTATTCCAAAGTCACTGTAGAAATACCTACCTATTGGAAGTTATGGAATACAGACACTGACTTTTTCCTCCTAGCTCCCTAATAAATTCCTGCTAATGGCCTGCAGATTGCCATGCTTGTTTTCTAATCTTTTTATAGGTCTCCAGATGGCTGTGACATAAAGCAGAAATATCCTGCATGGATTTCTTAAGACTAAATCGTCTCTATTGACTCTAAAGAGGAATGCTTACGGTGCTCTAATCATTGCGATCAGACCCCCATCCTATCTCCAGCATCTCCACCTTCTTTGGGAAGACACACAGGAATCCCATTTAAGCTACCGTGAAGTACATAAGAGGGGTGTAGTGTTACATAAATTCAATTTTCGTACTAAATTATGACAAAATTCATACGGAGTTAAACACTACAGCATGCCAGCACAGTCCAAGCCATTTTTCCCTGAAGAGCAACATTCCTTTTCTCCCATCCAGGTAAGTCACTCGACTGTCTTGCCTTTCAATGAAGGTGCCTCATCATTTCTTTTGTGACCACAATTTCATTTTACAGGAAATTGAAGATTATACTTCTGTTACATTGAACGTAGAGTATACAAAGGGATATCTACTACAAATCCAAATTCAGAAATAAGAAAAGACAAAGTATCAAGAATTCAAAGTCACAGAAAAAAAAAATCAAACCCAGAAACAGTCAGTGATTACACATGGAAATCGTGTGCCATTAAAGGACATGTATTCTGTAGGTAATGTATATAATATGGTCTGACTTTATACAACAAACAAAAAAATTACCATTTCGTGTCCTAATTGTCATTAACTGTGGTCTGTCTGCGTTGTTTAAACCTGAAAAATAGCCCCCCCCAAAAAGCAAAGGATCATAATTTAAACACTTTTAGTGTTTGGTTCTTGTTCCAGAAATATATGTGAGCGGATAAACCTATGTGTTTAGAAGATGCTGAGTATATTAACTTTTGGGATTATTAGATAAATCACTAAAACCCTTGACCCTAGATTAAATGGGGAAAAAATTAGCCACATTTCCTGCAGAGGATTTAAGATGACACAGAACAGATATGAGTGATATACTTCTGTACCTGTAGGGTAAAGAAAGGTAACCAATATTTGGAAATAATGCGAATAATAAAATATATTTTTTAACTGCATCATTATTTCTGGAGAATCACACTTCAAAATAAAAGGCTAAAAATATTATTTGGGGCTACTGAACAGAAGGGACAAAAACTATAGAGTCAGGTCTGAGATTTGTATACTGTAAGCTGCCAGTTACTTAATAAAGGTTGGAGGCTCCACCTAGCCTTCAGTTTAAAACATGTCAAACGTATTAAGCCAGCCTTTCCCCGCCAGATTTCCCAGATGTTCCTGACTGATGATGTCCTGAAACCGGAATTACCGGGAAAGCATAGTCTCTATTTACAGCTCTGCGAACTTATCAAGGGCCACGGGGGTAAATAAATACAAAGTAAATTGCTGTTTTTCATTGCATTATATCCATCACAACGGCCTCAAAAAAAAAAAAAAAAAACCACATTACTATTATTTCCCAGACAACAACACTGTTCTTAGATGCTACGATGAGGCAGTTTCACACGTTCAAGGGGCACGAGTGGACAGCGGTAGTTGAACGATGCCATTGTTTTGGTGGAAAGGATGAAGAGATGTAGGGGGACACTCCCGGGCCAGGATGAGCGGCCGGGCCGCACTTCACTGGCACTCCCCCAACTCCATCGGAACTCTCCTGTCCCCTACACTCCCATGCCAGATGTGTTCCTGTGCTGAGCAGAGTCATTTTGACAGGAATGCATTTTGGAGAACCCGAGCAGTGATGGTTACTTGCTCCAAGTGACCCATAAGGCTGGAGGCAGCGGATGGACAAACTGCTGCGAGCAATCCCTTGCATCCTGACCAGCTGCAAGATATGCCTCCGACTTCTTTTCTTCTCTCTCCTCCTCTTTTTTCTTTTTTTTTTTTCATTCCCCCCTCTCCCCTTGCCACTTTGTGGGGTTTTTGTTTGTTTGTTTGTTTTTGTGGTTTGTTAACTGCTATACTTCAACCCTGCGAGTGTTTGTTCCTGTGCCTGAACACCTTCCGAGGGCACCCAGGCACTGCAAAAAAAACTCCCTGAGAAGACACAGCTCAGCATTCCCTGGCAGTCTGATGGACAATTAGCATTTCCCGCTACTAAATACAGTCCCACGACCAACAGGTTTAGCATCAGACACACAAAATCAGCTCACCGGCGTAAGCTGCTGCGTGCAGTCATAAACCCTTGTTAATTGAACCGGGAGCGAGGGGAAGCAGCCAGAGCGATGCCGAGCGACCCGCTCCGGCTGCCTGGGAAGAGCCGGCCTCACCGCGGGCTCACAGAGACCCGGGAGAACTCCGTCTGCCGGGGTTTCAGCACCCCAAATTTTGCAGGGGATTCAGGACACCCACACACATATACAAGCACTGCAGTACTTACATTTCTTCGCCTTTATCAAGGAAAGGTTTTGCCCCACATGCAGTGGGTGAGTTGAGCCTCCGGTGGCAAACAAAGATTCCCACGGCCAAGCTCCCTCGGAGCAGGAAAAGCTCTTTCAGGTCTCCAGAAATTCACATCTTTCCCCTCGCCATCCGTATTTAAAAGAGGCGCTTAGCTCCACGGTGTTGTTCTTGCTCCGATGACTCTAAAATAGTTAAAAATCTTCCATCCATGAAAACGGGAGAGAAACGGACAAAGTTGGCTTGGGTTTGTCATTATTATTTTTTTCTTTTTTTCCACATTGTTTCCTACGCCCCGGAGTAGAAAGTGAACTGTTGTATGTGAGGCTCTGCAAGTTTTTGGGGGGGGTTGGCCAAGGTCTAGTCCAGCCCTCTCTGCTGAGGAGGACGTGCTCTGAAATTCAACCAATTTTCCCAACGCTTTTGTTGCTGATGAACTGAAGTCCTATTGTTCATCCATTGCCACGGTCTTTTTCAGTTCCTACTATACGTTATGTGTTGCCAGAGATAATGAATTTGCACCAAAACCTCTCATAGTCCCGTTCTGACAGACGGAACAAATTAGAAATGTCTAGTGTAAAGAAGGGCAGTGGTTACTTTTTCCTGGAGAAGGGAATCGCATTTCTTTGGAAACATAACAAGAAAAAAAAAAAAAAAAAAAAAGGGGGTTTTCCTCCAGTTAACTTCTGAAGAACAATTCCATCTGAGTCAGGGAGGCACTGATGTTTTGTGCAACTTTTGTCCAAACCAAGCAGCCGGTCAACAGCAGGTAAAAAAAAAAAAAAAAAGGGGGTTTTCCTCCAGTTAACTTCTGAAGAACAATTCCATCTGAGTCAGGGAGGCACTGATGTTTTGTGCAACTTTTGTCCAAACCAAGCAGCCGGTCAACAGCAGGTAAAAAAAAAAAAAAAAAGGGGGTTTTCCTCCAGTTAACTTCTGAAGAACAATTCCATCTGAGTCAGGGAGGCACTGATGTTTTGTGCAACTTTTGTCCAAACCAAGCAGCCGGTCAACAGCAGGTAAAAAAAAAAAAAAAAAGAAAAAAGAAAAAGAAAATAGAAGAGAAGAAAGGAGAAAAAAAAAATTAGGAAAAAATCATGATGTTAACAAAAAACACTCTTCCCGTTCCTGCTGTCAGGCGAACTTGTAGCGTGACCTCTCGTCACTGGAAGGATGATGTCCTAAAGTACTGCCGGTTCGTTCTGTCCCCTCTCATCCATCTCTCCGCGTTCGAAAATATAATAAAAACACCCGTAAAAGCCCTGGCTAGGTTTTAGTGCACGGGGGCTGGCGGGAAGAAGTTTGGGTTAGGGCCGGAACGGGAGTTGTGCAGTGAAGGAGGGGTGGAGGGAGAGGTGGAGGAGGGACAGACGAAGGTGTGCAGGGCGAGGGGGCGGCAGCACGGCTCGGCCTTGCCCTAGCCCCTGTCTAGGGGGCGTGTGGGGTGTGACCGGGGGGCCGATGTGGTGCTGACCCCCCACTCCAGGTGGGCTGTTGTCAAGGAGGGGAGGGGGCTGCGAGAGTTGGGGGC
>VZTJ01004971.1:141792-152549 GCA_013397795.1 Orthonyx spaldingii
GCTGCCGCCCCCTGCCGGCGCCGCGCGGGAGCGCCTCAGCCGGCCCGCGACCTCCTCGGGGACCCCACACACCTCGGGGATCCCGCACCCGGCCCCGCCTCCCGAGCCACGTCCTCGGGGATCCCACACCGCCGTCCCCGTCGCCTCGGGGATCCCACACACCTCGGGGATCCCACACTCGGCCCCGCCTCCTCGGGAATCCCACACCCCGCCCCGCCGCCGCGGGGATCCCCCAGCACCGTCCCAGCCGCCTCGGGGATCCCCCACCCGGCCCCGCCGCCTCGGGGATCCCACATCGCCGTCCCGCGTCCTCTGGGATTCCACGGCTCCGCCGCCTCAGGGGGCCAAGAAACGCGGCAACAACGGAAAAGGCAAGAAAAATAGTGATAGTAAGGGTAAGGCACGCGGCAGCCGCGTGGGAGAGAGCAAGCGCAGCCTTGCNCACCGTCCCCGTATCCTCGGGGATCCCGCACCGCTGGCCCCGCCGGCTCGGGAATCCTACACCTGGCTCCTCCGCCTCGGGGGGCCAAGAAACGCGGCAACAACGGAAAAGGCAAGAAAAATAGTGATAGTAAGGGTAAGGCACGCGGCAGCCGCGTGGGAGAGAGCAAGCGCAGCCTTGCTCCCGTCCGTGTCCGTGATTTGCAAGGAAAAAAAACCAAAAATCGGAAAAAGTCTGAAAAGAAAGGAGGCTTTCTGCTTTTTGAGAGATACTCCAAACTTCTGAAAAGCACTGGGAAATGCGGCAGTGTGTCTGCGGAGGGTCTATCTGGATCAGCTGGGGCCCAAAGCAAAAGATAGAGCAAAAAGGTGAAAATTTGGAAAAGGTGAGGGGGAAAATGCGAGGGAAGGGGGAAGAAAATTTGAAGAAGACGTGGTGGAACGAGGCCAAGGAGAAGGATCGTGCTGAGAATGGGTGTGGAGACAGGAGGGCTGCTGAAAAAGATGTGACAAAAAAGATGAGACTTGAAAACACTTGCCACAGGGAAGAGTTGTGGTTTTTAGTTTGTTTATTTGTTTTCCTTTTTATTTTTTTTGTAAAATGTGTATGTTCAGTGGGGTTTTTATTGTGTTAGTTGGTTTGGGGTTTTTTGGTTTTATTTATCTAGTTATGTATTAAAATTAAAAAAGAAAAATATTTTATGCTCTGTTAGCGGCATGCAGTGGTTCTGTCAGCCGGGTCAGATGCTTTCTGGTTCTCTCTACCCCGACCCTCACATCCCCGTGGAGGTTCCTGTGCTTCCACAGAACGAGGTAAGAGTTTGCAGTGAGTCTCTGTATGTGAAAGCTTGCTTCGGGAAGACAGCTTGAGGAGTAAGTTACCACCAGCCATCCCTTTCCTCACTGGTCACCACCTTTCATCAGAAAGCATGAGGAGAACTAACCTTTGAAGGGAAAGCCATTTTTATTAATGAACATTCGCTTTCCTGAGCCTAACAGATCTCTCCTAGTGACAGAGTTTAGCTGCTACCGAAAGCAAAACAAAAACTTTGGGAGCCTGGCAGAAAACTGCTGTTTAAGGTATCAGCTGACCCCTTCAAAACTGTTTTCACTGGGGCTGTGTTGAAAATCAGGGTCTTATTTTTGCTGGCGGACCCTACTTCTCACACAGTCCTTTTGCTTTGCTTGTGATTACTCAACCCAAACACATGAAATAAATAGGTTTTCTTCCAAAAATAATATGGGACTTTGTTTTGTTTTGAATGAATTTTCAAACTAACCTATAAACATGAAAACCATTTAACCTGGTGTTCAACAACCAACATTCAAAAGTCAAGTGCAATGACAATAAAGCTCTAATTAAGCAAAAAAAATAATCTTTCACTTCCCTATGTGTTGTTGTAATCAAGATTATTTTCTGGGCTAACCTCTTGTTTCTTCACAGAGACACATACAAGAGTCTTCCTCTGTGACTTTATGTTTGACTGTTGTTAAATACAATGGTCAGATGCTCAGTTACTTCTCTTCAACTCTACCTAAATGCCTCTCATATAATTTTGACAAACAGAAAAGAGATAATTAATAAAATGAAATTCAAAATCTGTTCTCTGTTGGACACTTTTGAAAGAACAAGATCAGAATGGATAGAAGTAACATGCACTTTTTTCCCCTGTTGTGTCCAGAGCAATAGAGGTAAATATTGTGTTAGATATCAGAAGGCATAATTAAGGCTGGAACTGCCTTCTCCCTCCTCCATTCTCAGATTTAGTTTCGAGGATTCCCAGGTTTTCCATATATTTATGATTTCCTTATAAAACAAACTCCAGACATTCACTTTCTCAGCCAGAATCACTGCAGCACATAACAATACCACTGTTGCTTTTGTAACCCATTAGTCACTTATCAAATAAATTGATACATTACAGGGGTACAAATATGAGATATCAAAATTAAATTTATATTTTCTTTTCTTTCCATTCACTTTGTTGCACATACTTCGGGCTACATATCTTTTAAAATGGTGAGCAATACTAAGATTAGGTATTTAAAAAGAAAATTAGAACCCAAACATATTCAGGTTTCCTGACCTCTGCAGACGTAATGCTACAACTCCTATGGCATATTGTCACCCTAAGAGCTTCACTTTCTGACTTTGAGGTGATCTTATAAGATCACTTCTTCTCTTAATGCAGTGAAGCCTTGGGGCATAAGCAACTACAAATCTCCACTAAATTTCCCAAAAGCAAAAGAGGAGCTTCATTCCTAGCGGTACAATCCACAACACTGGACTAGAATTGAGAAGCACAGGCACACCATAACTGTAAGGATTTAAAAGTTAAAACATGCACTTTGCTAGCATTTGTAAGATTAAAATATTTATTAAACACACAATTAAAAATTCAGGTAATGTATTTTGTGATTTTGTGAAGTGGATGAAAGGAACAATATATCTCTGAGTTGATCTCAATGGGAGAGTGAGAGTCTGTCAGACAGACTCATAACACCTTATTTCAGCAGTGAAGAGGTGAATACTTATGTTGATGTAATTATCTTAGGTGGAAGAAGGAACTATTTAAACACAAGTAAAATTACATTGTCTTTTCTACTCCCTGATCCTTAATGCAGTTCATATTGACAAATATTTGGTAGGCCAGAAAGCAGCAAGTATTCCCTCTTTATAGTACAACTGAGTATTTCAAAAAACGTTACTTTTTTGGCTACACTGGATAAAATAATATCTATCAATTTACAGACGAGATTAACAAAAACAAGCACCTACCTTTTAGAAAATATAAGATTTTTCTTTTAATATCCATCTTTGACAACAAAAAAATCTTTCTAATTTCCTAAAAGTGGCTACTTGTCTTTATTACTTACCCCTAAAAACAAATCACCTTTTAAAACTAGAAGAAAAAAATGTGATTAAGAAAACAACAGTGAGTAAAACACGAAATTCTACTTGCATTCTGTGCTCTTAAACGGGAAAGAGCAGATAGTCAAATAGTCATGACTATGACTATTATAAGCAGTTTCCTCCAAAGAAATTATTAAATCATTGCAGTATAGTCAGCACTACTGGAGGACAGTGCTGAGTTAAACAGGTTGCTTTGTTACTTATTTAGTAAAAGGAAGAATGAAGAAAACCTACACTTTGTACAGACAGGTATCTTTTCACAATCACACACATTTTCTGCTATACGCATTTTCTGTCCTTATCACCTGAGCTCACAGTTTCAAAAGGAGACTAATGTGAAGGACTGAGCTGTTCAGGCATCCCCGAAGAGTCCTTAATTTCTGCTTTGAATGGTTTCATTCTTGGCCACAGGAGTTTTTCATTATTGGTAACAGGACAGTGATCTCCCTTCACTCACGAAATTTAGCATTGTTATACGATACACCTGTGTGTGTGATTTGGAGGGACTGAATGGCAGGGCCTGGTCTGTCCCTGACATTTTTGGGGATTCTGGCAACGATGGTAATTACAAGGAGGGGTGATTCAGAGACTCCACAGACTGAGCTGTGGACATGGATTCCCTTCAGCAACAGAAAGAAATGATTCAGACAAGTGTGTATAATTTTCCCTGATTTTCCCTAATACCTTACCATTACTAGTCTGTTTGTGACAAGCAATCTCATGTAGGATCTTGGTTTGTTTGCAAACCCCCTTCATTGTGCTGCCAAAATAGGGACGCTGTGCATGACAACCCTTGTTTCCTTCCAAGGTCCGTTTACATTTTCCATTCTTTTCAGATGGTATTGCTTGTTGGGTTTTCGGATCAAGACTAACTGTTGAAATTTCCCTATAAAACTTTTCTTCCCTCAGTTTGTTGTGCTGGTGACAAAGGCAGCTTCTCAATACTTTCCACCATACTATAGCCATACAATGGCAACAGCAGCAACCCTCCCTGCTGAATTGTCCAAATACGGATTCTCACATTTGCTGCTGGTAGGCAAATATATCACATGTTTAGCATTCAGCATGGGATTTCTTTCCTGTTGCCCACAGCTTGTCTGGAAGGCAGCGATGGTGCAGATTGAGTGTCTCAAACAGATGACAAGCATCTGTCCTTCTGTCCTCTTACATGAAGTATTGTGTTTCTGTGGTGAACTGCTCACAGTCTCCCTCCTCACTTTCACCCATTGCAGCTAATTAAGTCTACATTCATCTTGCTTGCTCTGCTTTTGGGCTTGTATTTTTTTGTCTACTGTGTCGACAAAGGCACCCCAAAAAACCTCAGTCATGATATATTTTGAAATGAGTAATTTTCTAGGACAGTGTCATATTCTATGTGATAAAAAATTGATGCTTTGGTGGGAAAACGATTTGAATTTTTACGTAGATTTTTGAGTCTTCTCAATCTCAGAACAAGGATGACACTGGCTGCAAATAGGAGAAGAGTGGATTTGCAATACTTAGCGCTTTTCCTGTGATAATTTTTTCAAACATATTAGGTACATAATTGACGTTACTCAGGATCATTTGTCAGCAAGATCTTGAGTGGTTGTGGATAACAATAACTTTACGTTTCTTAAAAGGTATCTATTACTGCCAGTAACAACCCTTTTTCTACTCAACGAAAGTACCAAGAACAGCCTGGAATCACTCATGATAAAGTTTCTGTCTCTGTGTAGAGTCCTAAATTTTTTTTATGACATTAAATTAGGAAAAATTAAATAATTAATGATTAATCTGACAGCACAGTGAAGAACTGATGTATGATTAATTAAGAAGAAACTGCAGGATGGCAGCACAGAGAGTGCCAAGTAATGGTTTTATGGAAAATGACTTTAATCAAAAAAATATGACTTTTTTATAAGATATCTGGATTGACTGATAAGAGTAACTGTTCTGCACAGGGCAGTTTGATTTAGCAATGCCTGACAGTCTGACTGAAGACTGTCAGGTTATCAATACAAAGCATGTTGTAACAACTTAGGAACTGGTCAACCAGTAGACCTCAAAAATTGGTGTCAGTGAAAAAACTCTCAAATAAAGTGTTTTCCTGGCAGAAGTCTTTTTGCTCAATTGATAGCTCTGTCGTTTCCAATATTTTATTAACTCTTTGAAACTAAACAAAGTGCCCTACAACTGGCAATTGCAGATTGTTTGGACAAGAGAGAAATAGCATTAGTTATATGGAAGTCACAGAGTGTATTTTAATTTTGACTTGTGTCAGTCAAAGCATTTCCTAGCACATGCAAGTCAAATGTGAAGTCATTTATCATGGGTCAGTGATTGCAGCCACCAGCAGAGTGGAGTTTCTTTTGAAAAGCAATAACCTTGTTGAGCATCTACAGTAATTCTCATCTGGAGGCTGCCAGAAAAAAAGCCTCAAAACCCATTGCTCTGAAAAGGTGATGTGCAGAAAGATTATTTTGCATTTTGGTACAACTCAGGAACAGTATGTCGCATGAGGATATTCTCTCATGAGGATATTTCCTCATGTTCACACATTCTCAGATCCATCTTTAAGAACAGAAGCTGAAAAACTGGAGAGCACAGCTAAAAGCTGTTTGAATGGTGGGGAAAACAAAAGTCTAAGACAGGTACACAAGTGTATATAAAAAACTACCACCACCAAGAACAAGAAGTCTTGTCTACATAACAAAAGTAGCTTTACCAGCTGTAAAGCACTGAAAGGGTCTTCCTTGAGGGAAATATTTGTATCTGTCAAGAGTAGGCACAAATCTTTAACAGACAGAGGATGCCACAAGTGCAAGGAAGTGAAGCACTTAAGCCTTGTTATCCTGCCTCGAAGGTGTATTTTGGCACATCAGTGAGCTCAGTGCAGTGTGACATGAGAAAATCTACTTCCCACAAGACACAAAAAGTCAGCTGAGATGATCTCAGATTTGGTCTGTTTTTCTAATCTGAAAGGGATCACTTAAACCATCTAATTTTAAAAACATTAATTGGCTATTCCCTGTAGGTACTCAATAGTCACTGGAGGGAGACAAAGTTCTCTGTGAGAGCATTAAGGGACTGTTTTCAGAAGGAGAATTTTCTGTTACAGCTGTACAGCATGTCCAGAAAGAGAACTGTTTCCTGACACTGATAGTAAGGTGGGGGTGACACAGTGCTGATGTATGTGCATTGCTGCTTGCCAGCTAGAGGCACCTAAAAAGTGCTTATGCAGGCAGGGAGTGAGACAGAGTATCCCAAAAGTGCTGTCCCAAGTGTCCCAGGAAGCAGTCGGACCAGGGGTAGGTAGCATTTCAAATGCAGTGTCTGCACAGAAACAAAGCAAGACAGTTTAAAGACTAAACTTTGCTCTGGAGCAGATGTCAGTATGCATGGCATGCTTGGTTGTTTGGATGCCAGCGCCACAACATCAGTTTCTGAGACACGAGTGTCAGACAGCTACACTCTGAAGGTTCAGTTTCACGTGTATCTGTTGTTTGGGAGAAGTGGTTTTCTGCTGCAGGCAATGGGAGACAAAGGAGGGGAAAAGCACAGCAAGAATCCAGCTTCTCTTTATGCAAAACCAAGAAGTAAAGCTCTGTTCCTGAAGAAGCAAAAATTCCAGCTGCCAAAACACATGCACCTCTATACAGCAAAGAAAATCAAAACACACATACATTCACTGATAAAAAATCCTGGTTTTCCAGGTTACAGGCAATCCATAGTTTGGGACTGAGCCCTCACAGTACCTTGGGTGGCCTGATGACCCCTCCAGTGCCAGCAACAAGACCTGGTGGAAGTACTGTCCATGGCTACATGGGATAAGCCACAAGGTAAAAAAGTGAGTTGGCAACACCAGCTCCCATCCTACTCTACCTGAAGGTGTTAAGAGATGGTGGTAGTAGTAGAAAAAAGCCACCTCTCCGGATTTCCACTAGACCTCCTCCCTCAAGGTCTCTCTTCAATATATTCTACTGCTTTCTGAAATTGGACATATTTAAAAAGGAAAGTCTTGTAATCTTCTTTTAGACCTTCACTCTTTTCTTCATCTTTATCGACATCTCTCTGGTGACATGGGCTTCCCAACTTGGATTTATTTTTTAGTGTCACCTCAGTCTATATTTTTTTTTGTATAGAAACTTGTCAGATCACATCACCTCGCCCTGCATATCAGAGCACAGAGGAAAAGAACCACTGCGGTGCCTGTAATTCAAAATAGTTCTGTGCTGTGTCCTAGCTTTGCCCTGAGGAAATACATGCAGCAATATGCTCTCAGGTTTGACTTACAGAGATGGTAATTCAGGTTGTTAGCTGATTGTTCTATTTCATGACACAAAGTAATACAGCTAGGTGACCATCTCTGAACATCCTTGAACAAGTTTTTCCCTGAAGTCAGGTTTTTTGATATGGATTATCTGGTGACTTATCTCGAAAACATGCCCTCACAAACACTATGGAGGTAAAAGAACAGATGGTGATGACAAGCTTTCACCTGCTACTGATTTTGCACAAAAGAAGGGTTTTTTATTAAGTTCATAAAGTCTTCTAAAGGTTTATACTTAAGTTCTGTTATTGTGTATCATAAATGATGAATTTAGCAATAACACAACTATATACTTAAGCATAACTAAACACTTAATTTGTCTTATTTAAGCTTAGTAATTATGGAAAATATTGACCATGTAGTGTTTAACTGCAAACCCACATATAATTATGAGTGATCCTCAAAGTCTCTTCAAATACACTACAGGCTTCTTTGAAGGAGAAGATAATGTCAACTCATTAAAAAAATCAAAACAAACCAGCACTTTCCATCTCCACAGTCAGAGATTTGAGGTTAGAAAGAAACATTTGTATGACATAGTCAGATGTGTTTGTTTCCAAGATGTAGAAGGAAGATAACATGAGCTGTGTTTTTACCGAAACCTTGTGAGCTGAGACCAGCAAAGCAGTGCTATCAGTTTCTCTAGCTACTCCATCAGATGGGAGCTGCTGCCACATGTCTACCAAAACACAGTTATTAACACAACCACACACAGTGAAAAGAGTGCTTGATTGATCACACCAACAGTGGATTTGTGTCACAAGACCTGTCCTCGTCTCCCCCACAAGTACCTGCTCCCGTAGAAAAAGGGAGTCCTGCTGCTCTGCAAGGAGCTGGGAGTGGGAGCACTAAGGAAAGATGCAGGTTTAAGTTCCCAACAGGAGGAAGAGGATTTGAAAATAACTCTTTAACTGCTTTGCCATTTTTTGCTTTGTGAAACCCATGCACCAGGAGTAGGGATTAGCAGGTAAAAGGACAGATCCTGCGTTCTGGGCACAGCTTGGACTAATGAGGTCTGTGCAGCAAAACTGGTGGGTGCATAAGGGAGATGCCTGGGTGCTGCTAGGCAAAGCACATTTTGTCTGTCCACAGCAGTGGTCAGGCAGCTCCTGATGTCACTGATAAACCTTAGGGAAGTGCCTTTAAACATACTACTCCAAAGCCCATTGAAGGCAACTGGAGCCCTTCCAACACCTTCCACGAGCTTCATCTTGAAATATGCACTGCAGAGCTGCCTGGTCAGCTCAAGCAAACTGGTTATAAAGCTGTTTTAATGAAATGCTTTGATCAGGCTTGAATTTAATCTTTCTTTGTCTACACAGCTGGATTGTTAGTCACACAAGTGGTGCCAGGTCATCAGTCTCTGTGCTCCTTTACAGAGATGGAATAAATTCCACCAACAGAGAGATTTCTCCATCTCAGCATGCAAGCCATGGTAAGCCTTTCATCCTCCCTCACCAAGAACATAGTGTGTATGTCCCCATTTACTTATTTACTTAGAGATTTGCAGTTGAAAAGGTCTTGAATTGATCAGGAGTATCTTTGACACAGGAGAAAACTGAGACGAAGAAAGAACAACTTTCTTGTCAAGATTTGCAGAATTTGTATTCCTTTAAATTTAAATGGTAATTAAGATGAAAAGATTGCCTAGAAAAGTTTCTAGGTATCTAACATATAGTTAATAATAATACCAAGTCCTCTGGTCTGAAAATATCTTAGTCTCAGTTACAAAAGGTTTGTTGCTGTCCTACATCAGTTCAGGAAGAATTTTCCCATTGCTCTCCAAAGCAACATTAATGATCAGATATAATTTGCAACAAGCCCAGAGGAGTGACGGGCCCAAATCAGACACGTTATACAACAGAGAAGAGATTAAGGGTATCTGTGCAGCCTTAACCTCAATGTGACACCTATTAGCTGTGGCCTGGCATACCTTTGCAGACTCACAGTCTTTTAACAAAGACTTTCAAAACATTTTCTACCTTGTTGTTTGTATATTCACTAACTCTGTTATTAAAATTATAATTTTAGTCTCCTAGCATTCATGAAAGGGTCCTTTGTAATTAAAAGAGGACAGGGTATCAGAATGCTACCTGTGTCTCCATCACCTGAGTACCCAACGGAGCAAAGCAAGTTGCTTTTTCTTCTTTGGCAATGTGAGGACAGCATGAGATTTTCCCACATATTGTAGGCACGAAGCAGAGTTTTACACTGTAAATTGATCTCAGTCCTGCTTAACCTGTACTCTGGTATAAAACAGCATTAACCTCAGGGAAATTAATTCTCCCATGAGTGAGACTGAGCCAAAAGACATTGAAGTGCTGCAGTGAGTCCAGAGAAGGGCCATAGAACTGGGGAAGGGTCTGGAGCACAAGTATGATGAGGAGCAGCTGAGGGAGCTGCAGGGGTCTTAGCCTGGAGAAAAGGAGGTGTCGGAGACCGAAATATTGTAATTTATGACTTAAACATTTTCATGAAGGACTTTTGCCTATTATAGCAAAAACTGTATTACAAAGGCTGCAGAGAAGACCACCACACCTGGAATGGGGCCCTGACTGAGGCCCTGGACTGCTTACTGATGAAGGTAAGATAAAGTAACAACTCAAGGCTGGGGGAGAAGCATAGATTCACAGAGCACAATTGTAACACCTTCGGAGCGGAGACCACAGCCCCAGGTCTATCAGCTGCCAGGCTCAGACAGACCCACACACCGAAGGGTTGGTCGGTGGGAGAAGAGGTTTTTTGGTGTGTGGTGAAAAAACCTCTGGTCAGAAGCAGTTAAAACCCATCCTCTGCTGTGCAGACCAGCTCAGCTGTGGGGCCCCTTCACCCCAGGAAAAGCTTATCCACAGCTGAGGGGATGTCATGGCCCATCAAAGGCCCCCCCAGAGGCGTCCCCAGACCCTGCACCAGAGCCCTGCAGATAATGCAACAGATCCACAGGGCTGCAAGGGCTCAGTGTCAAACTGGCCCTCTGCAAGGGAGACACGTGGATGTTTCCACCTGGACTAAAATGTCTATTAATCCACTGGATTCTGCACTTTTTGATGTGGTGGCGGTGGGGGATCCTCACCACCCAGCAGACCGGAT